>JACXGI010000659.1:112053-123185 GCA_016801175.1 Esox masquinongy
CCCCCCCCCCCGGTCGCAGACCCCCCCCTCCTCCTCACTCCTCTCTCCTTCCCGCTGTCTCCCTCTAAGTTGTCTCACCCACACTACCTCTCTGCTTTGCCCTCTTCACACACATTGTACATCTACTGCACCCAAGCCCCGCCCCATCCCACGCCTTACTTCCTGCCTCAGCGAATTAAGAGGAAACCAATGGGAGAACGAGAGTTCCGCCGCTAGCGTGGAGGACCAGGAAACAGCGGAGCCAGAGGCCAACCAGAGCTGACGGAACAGAGACGACCTGGAAAGTTCACTGTTCGTCCGTGGTGTCTAGCTAAACACATTTTCTATTCATCATCATGGCTAAATTAATAAATTAAATATGAGAACTATATCAGTGAAAAATGACCCTAATCCGGGTCAAATGCAATACAACTGGATGAATAGAAAATGTACGTTGCTATGTGGAGATCGTGTGGAGAGAAAGTAAAGCTGTGAGATCTCTAGTTGTAACGAGGCTTTAGTACGGTGTGAATATGAACAGTTCATTACTCAGTACTGTAATAATAAAGTCCTAACAGCAATGTACCGTCTCCGAACTGGATGGCTGTTTATTATTGGGCAAATATTGCATGCGATGGGACAAAAGGGGGACCTGGCCTTCTCCGAGTATCCATGAATCGAAAGCCATTAACCTTGTAAATTGTACTGAACTTGATGTATTGTACATGTCTTTTTTTTTTTAAATAACTGTTACATCTGTCAAACAGACCGGACAGTGGTACCTAGACCATCGAATAGGCCACAATATCATCAAACCGGTCCATTATTTAAAGGGTTGATGCCTGGATTTGACTGTTTTACGTAGAACACAGGTTAGATTCCAGGATTTTGTGGCATTCCATCTCTTTTTTTCTCAAGCATGGAACGTTTCAGGGTTAAATATGTATATGAGCTTCATAGATGACAACCAACAGTTCTCTATTACAACAGCGAATAAATGCATGCTTTTGAAAATCTGTGTGGCAAGGTGCTAATTATACCAACGTGTTAATGTATTCAGCATGAATAATTCAAGTTTGTCTCTATTACAGCCACGTGATGCTGTCACCATTTTTCCTACTGGAAATGTACATTATGTGCACACTCCATTTGTACAGACATAGTCATATTCTATTGTATTTATTGAAAACAAACATGGTGCTTTAAACCACGACAAACCAAATATGCCAGTCGAATGTGGTATTTCATTTTGTATTTATTTCCTGTAGTTCTCACTTGACGGTCATAAAACAATTAAATACATATTAAACAAACACCAGCCCGAGTTATCTGTGCACACACCCACGGTCAATGCATGTCAACGCTTTTGGTTGAAAGGAAAATACCAAAGAATTTGTGGCCATATTTCAGTGTAACCCTTTAGCGTTTATCGACTGTACTGTGTTTTTATGATTGCTTCTGTTGTAATTATTAAAATGGTGACTTTTCAACGCTCTCACATTTCATTGTGGTTTGGGCCGGGCCGTGTTGCAGGAGTACAGAGAGGGCAACAGACAGACACCGAGATCCTACGGGGGAAACCACAGCGGGCAGTGGACAGCTAGAGGGGAGGGAGGGGATATTCTAGCAATAACCTGGGGAAAAACGACCAAAATATTGTTGATAAGAAATGAGGCTATGGGGTTGTATATCATTATGGGTGTTTGGGTTTGTCTGTTTTGGTTTGTTTTTCTTTTGATATAGCATAGAGGGGAAGGATTGATCTAAACTAAAAGCTTGAGGTGGAAAAAATAGATGTCCTTGTGATTCTCAAGAGTTACATTGGCAATTGTTTTGTTTTTTGTTAAAGACAAATGTTTCTACAAAATATGGTGCTGAAAAGAGAAAAAATATTTTATAACGTGTGTAAGTAATTTTTTTTTAAATCTGTTTCTGTAATATATAATCTTTTTAAAAAGAGCTGCTTGACTCTTGTTTTTTTGTAGTCCCTCTACTGGTTCATCCCTGCTCTCTCTATCTACTGCCTGGTATTTTTTTGTTGATTCCCCTCAATCTACTTTCTGCGTACAGTGGCTCAGACAGCTGAATAAAACCACATAGCTCACCAATCTCCAGTTAACCGCCCGCTTGTGTAGACAGACTCCATCACATCCCAACTTTATGTCCACTATGAAGCACCAAACCACCCAAAATAGTTGTTTTCACCCCAGTTTGAATGTGCTCTATGGTGCCTCCCCCTCCAACCCCGCTCCTAGAGAGCTACTGTCCTGGTTGTTTTCACTCCAACCTCATATATATGCAGGCTCATTCTGTAATTAACTGTCTAATTATTACAATCAGGTGTGCTAAATTAGGGTTGGAGAACCACCAGGACAGTAGACCTCCAGGGTCAGGGTTGGAGAGCACAATAGGCTGTTGCAGTCTTTTGTTTCTTTTCCTTAGTTTTTTGTTGGTTTTTGTTTTGCTTCAGTTCCGCTGTCATGCTTGTTCTTGGCTTGTTGTTTTCTGTTAAGTCTCTAATTAAACCACATGCCAACGCATTTTCTCTGCGTTCAAAATGTATCGGTGAGTCTTTGTATGTGCCTTTTCTATACCTAAATCCCAACTTGTTTGAAATGGCTAGTTTAAGTTTCACTAGTGAAATTATAGGAATTCCATCTATGTCAAGGAGCTTGGAGGCATCAGTTGGTTTGATCGTCTTGAGAAAACCACTAAACACAGATCGTTTCTCTGCCTTCTTTCACAGCACATAACACCTCAGAAGATAAATATAGGTTTGAATTTATTGCACATTTACACTAAATACAAACTATATTTACAAATCGACCCTGATCCCAATCAGTTCTGTTTTTACAAGTGAAGGCAGTGTGTGAAGCTTGAATCAATATACAATTACTGGACCTAGATGGGGACTTGACTTACTTGGACTTCATTGGTCTTCATGTGGATGATTGAAGCTTGTCTCAGCCAATGTAAAGGCCTCCTGATGAGTAAGGTATACATCTCATGAGCAGGACAGCAGGGGTCAAGTGAAAAGCCTGTCCTGTTACTCAACAATCTAAATGCTTTTCGGTCAGGCCCATTACCTGTTACTTCAATACTGGCTCCAGTGATGTAGCGAGAGTCATCTGAAGCCAGAAAGGCACACACATCAGCCACCTCTACAGACAGAGACAGAAGGGTTAGCCAGGACTTACCAGTTTGCTATGAATGGTACAGACTTCTGCACTCGTAATGTGCTCAATTGAACATTGTCTTCTCACCAGCAGGTTCTCCCATCCGACCTAGTGGCACCAAGGATGTAATCTGGACAAACAAAGCATGTTTTACATCTTTATGAGAACTGTGGGTTTATTGGGGAGGGGGTCATTTTAAGTTATACCAACCTGATATAAGGAACTCAGACCTACCTTAGTGATTACTTTCTCTGGCACTTTATCGGTCATGGGAGTGGTTATGAACCCTGGTAAGACACAGTTAACCCGGATCCCATATCTGGAGAAAGAGAGCAGTCGTACGTTAGGTTGTAGGTAATATTCCTACTTCAAAGCCTATAGCCTATTTGTCTTCTCTCGGTTGGTTGAAGGAACTCAATTTGGAGGGAAATCAAACACAGGGTTGTGTTCATTTTGCACGAAATAGAAGAAGTAAGACCCAGATATGTAGGTGTCATCTTAACTTAAATATCATGAAACCCATGTTTTATTTAAATAAAAATAAAAAACTCTTTCCAGTGCCATAACGAACACAAGCAAGGTGTGCCTCACCGGCTCAGCTCCTTGGCTGCAGTTCTAGTCAGGCCCTCCACACCTGCTTTGGATGCAGAGTAGTTCACCTGTCCAATATTGCCCACCTGGTAACAGCCAGAGACAAAACGTTTAAATGGCAGAAATATAAGCCTATTAGCCTAAGTCTATTAAAATATAAGCCCTAAGCCTATTAAAGGCTAATGACCTATGCCACGAATGCCATTAGTAAAGATGTCCGACTTGCCTTGCCCACAATGCTGCCCACAGTAATGATGGAGCCTTTAGGAGCTCCACAGGCAACCATAGCCTTCCCAACAGCCTGGGTGAGGAGGAACGTACCCTGAGAGAAAAAGCATAGAAATACTGAGGGTTTGTGGACCCCAGGGGAGGGGCACGTCGGGACATATTTAATACAGACAATTTTGATGTATAGACACAGTGAAATGCTTAGTGAACCTAAAGAGAAAAACCCTTGAAGCTCTTGTCCAACTAATTCAAAGACTCTGGTTAGGACAATAACACTAAAGGGAAGGAATACCTTGAGGTTCACTTGGATAACCCTGTCGAAGTCCTTGTCGTCCATTTTCAGAAGGAACTCATCCTGAGTGATCCCTGCAGCGTTCACACACACTGAGGGAGACTGGTAGTATCGACACTGCAGGAGAGACAAGTACATGAATCACAGCACATGGTTTGAGTGAATTCATAGAATCACATCAGTCAATCACCTGTATATTGGTTAACAGCTTCTCTACACTCTCCCTTGATGAAACTTCCACTGCAGCCGCCATGTGATTCTGCCCTTTGTGGTCAAGGGTCAGGCTGCTCAGTGTCTGATTGGCTGACTCCTCGCTGATGTCGGCGACCACCACTGTGGCGCCCTCTGAGGCAAATCGCTGGCATACGGCTCGGCCAATCCCACTGCCTCCTCCTGGCAGGAATGAGTAAGAAAAAGTATGTAGACGGCTATCCACTGAAGCTTAAAGTTTGTAAAGGGTTACCACTAAGTCCTGTAAATTAAGTCAGATAAAAAGGACTGATTTATTTGTCATCTGGTGGTTGCTTATAAGCCGGGAGGGCATTCATTCTAGCTTGCTTTATTTCCCTGAGGATTCTTGGAAACGTTTCCTTCAACTTTGACTCACTGAGCAAAGGTGAAGACAAATACATTTTTTGTTCAAAAACAATGGACTACGCTAAAGAACATGAATGCGAATACTCTGAACGCATGTGTATGTACATTGGAAGCAGAAAAATAGCTTAAGTATTAGCAACAACCACAAGGTGCGTCCAAGTACATACTTAACTGCCTAATACCGAATAGACAATAATCACATCAGTAAGTCACATTTACCTACCTAATGTACGCATAAAGTTGCATTTAATGACCGACGAAGCGTGAAAGAAGACACTAACCAGTAACAACTGTCAACCTTGATATGAGCCGTGTGGTGGCCGCCATGATTGTTGATGAAAACGTTCGTTGTCTCTTGTTCCAGGAGATGGCGCTCCAGCACAGGTTTTTTTTTTAGATTTCATTGCAGCTACCTCATCTCCAGTTTATTGCGCACAGCGCACTGCTGGGTACACTGGGCATGAAATGTAATGGAACAAAATTACATAGCAGCAGGTACATAAATACTGCTATTTTAACCTTGTATAGCAATCTAGACACAAAGATTCAGTTCACCTTCAATAGCTATGTTATGTAATTATATATCTACTTTCTGAGAACCATCTTGTCCCTAATGCTTCATTATCTGAACAACCCAAATTGAACAGTGATCAATTTCCCATTCTAAAATATTTGATCTGATAGCCTATTTGGTTTGTCTAGAAACAATTTGATAACTATGGGTGAGCTGTATAACCATTGTAATGGAGTATTTATCATGTAATGGAGTACTTGTAAGTATAGGAATTACTCAAATTAATACTCAGAATATATTCATTTTTCTTGGGGTTGGCTGTGGGAATCGCTGGAAGCCCAGTTTTGCCTTTGGACACAAGTGCTTATTTAATATAACCTACGTTCTTGTTTCTATACTCAACTGAACGGCAAACTTGTCCAGCATCCCAAGGAGCACAATTCTGGTCTTATTATCAGGAATTCTTTTTTGACCAATCAATTTGGATATTTTCATATCATATAGGCATGACCTGATTGGTCCAGAAACATAACATTGACATGTTATAAATGGAACCACACTGCCCTCCAAAATACAAACTAAATAACACCTAAATTAATTTAGACAGCAGGTTGGTCTAGCGGTTACAAGAACTGACCAGTAAAATATAGGTTTCTATTTGAATTCCAGAGACAACAAGTTAAAAAAAAAAACATTCTGTCCCTGACCAAGACAGTTGACCCTAATTACTCCCCTGGTTGTTGCTGTAAATGAGAATGTTCTCAGACATACTTGGTAAAAAAAATAATGCTCTTTCATGCTCACTTAGCAATCAGTTTTTCAGAGAGGAATATCAGAAGGCTAGAGTTGACAGACAACATATACAATAATCCCAACAAATGGTCCCTTATTAAAATCTAGTGATCCCAATGTCCTCATAGCAAGAACTACTGAAAAATATTGTCTCTAATAATGGCATGTTACTGTCCCAAGTAATCCTGTCATAGACAGTTTGTTAATCAAAACAGACACAGTCAGTATTAAAGACCTGTCTCTCTTTATTTACGTACATGTTCTCAAATGAGCAAGAGTATGAGGCATTTCTGTTACTCTGAAGACTCAGTTTTAACTTAGAAAATGAACTGAAGAAACAACCCCTCACAAATGAAACACCAGTAGAAATATGCTCCAAAGTTGTGTGACTGTAAACATGTACACTTTTCAGGCTTACAGCTGTACACATTTTACAAAAATATGTTTTTGTTCATGATTATTACCAATATCAAAACTTCGCCATTACCTGCAACTTAACAAAAAAGGGTTTGGCTTCAGTGTCCACTCACATCCCTGGAACTAAACTAATCACACACACAGTTATTAAATGATTAACTAAATCCCAAAATCAATTTAATAACTAAATCTCATTATGTGCACTCCACCTCTGGTAAACACTCTATGAGCAAGGAAATGGTCAGTCTAAGATTTTCTTCTAAAAACCAGATTACGCACAGGGTTTTTCCTGGATATAAAAATCAAAGGCGACAGCCTTCCCAAATTCTCGCACCGCCTCTGTGAGTCAGCATTTAAAATGACATGTATTTAGAATAAAACAGCATTGTTAGTTGTCTTGGGATTAACGTGTCATTCCTGCACCGTGGACACTCCTCTCAAGATGCAGCAGTAGTCTTCAGTCATGTGTACATTTCATACATCGATACTGAGCCAAGGTGCTTTTTATTTTAGAACAATTTAAACTGCTTCAACATGGTGAGAAACCAAGCAAGGCTGTGTTTACTGCACACACACGCACGCACGCACGCACCTATCGTAAAAAAAAAAAAACAAGTAAAGAAAAACAAGTGTCCACACCTCCTGTCCCCAAATTTGGGAACTCATTAAAGTAAATAAAATAAGAACACAATACTAATAAGGATACTAATGTGAATACAGAGGTGTACAGCATTTGCAGGATTTTCACATCCGGTATCAGGTAGTGAAAAAAATGTAAACTGTAAGTCTGACCATGTTCTGAACGGAGTTGTCTGTGTGTCTCTAAAGGCACTAATCCAGACATATTGAGGCTCACCTTTAGTTTTCTGAGGTTTCTTTCCAGAGTTGAGCTGACCACTGACATCCAGTAGCCTCTGCTCTAGTTCCAGCTGCTTCTCCAGAGCCAGCTCTTCCCGTGACTTCCCCCCTACACCCTTCTTCCCTACAGGAACAGAGGAAACCATGGGGTCAGATGATGTCTGCATTTACTACGTGACACAATAAACCCACACCGTCACATTAATACTAGTTACTGAACAGGGTTCATGTGTCTGAACCGTTACAGATGAACCTTATGGTCGTGTCAATCCAGGAGATTTAACGGGAACCCAGAGGACATTTGAAAATAGGACAATTACATAGTAGAACTGACTTCATTTGGTTGACTGGTCAATAGGATCTGTTGATCTGGTGCAAATACATTTTTCTCCCATGGTGAACAAGAGACCGATCTGATTTGCACCTGTTCAGGACTAATCCGTTGAGTGTTTTAAACATACATTTTTTTAAAGCTACATTTTCTTGAAACAGACTTTTTTGAAAGTTATCACGACAGATGGCAATATGAGCACATTTCTCCATCGAGTAGAAAAATACATTAGAACATTTCTACCAATGATGGAACAGACAAGTGGTTCTGGGTTGACAATGTGTCAGTGTGGATGGTCCGGTTACAATAGGAACCCACTCACCATATGGTTTACGGGGCTTCTTACGGAGACAGGTCATGACGTAGCGCTCCAGTTCCCGCAACGTGGACGGCTTCAGCGTCTCGAAGTCGATCTCGATCTCCTCTGGGTTGGTGTCGCGCATCGAGGGCTCGCGGGCCTGGATGATGTGGACAACACGGCCCAGCTTCTCCCCCGGCAGCTTGTTGATGTCCAGGCTGAGCTGGCGCTTCTCGTCGTAGCTCATGGGCGACACCTCGTCCTCCTCCTCCGAGTCGTAGTGGGGGAGCATGCAGGTGAAGCTCATCTGGTGCATGTTCAGGGTCACTGCCTGAGACTTCTTGGAGGACCTGAAGGGAGAACCGTGATTAAATCCTGAAGGAACTTTTTTGCCAGGAATACTTTTCGAAACTGGTCGGATATAATCTCACACATGAAGCCTACCTCTTCCCCTACAGACATAGTTCCCTCACGTCTTTTGAAAGAGGTGTTAGGTACTGTCAGTCCAAGCCTTTTGTCTCTTATAACTGGCACTCTTCCATCCAGTTTTAAACATGCTGTGGTTCAGTCTCTTATTAAAAAACCCAATCTAGACCCTACAGATTGCAACAATTTTAGGCCCATTTCTAAATTATCATTTATATTACACAGCTGTACTAACCAAAAAACCAGTTGATACCAACTGCTTCAAGTCCCTTTTGTCTGCCTTGAAGATATTAAGTGCTGGATGGCTAAAAACTTTCTCCAACTTAATAAGAGTAAGACGGAAATTATACCATTTGGCACCCCCAAATCAATTGAGGAACTATCTAAAAATGCGGGGCCCTTGTCCACAAATGTGCACCCCCATGCAAGAAATGTAGGTGTTATCTTCGATTCAACATTAACATTTAGATTCAGCCTGTCTTCACTGGTTACCAGTCAAGTATAGAATGGAGTTTAAGGTGCTGTTACTTGTTTTTAAGACATTACATGAACTGGCTCCATTGAATATTTCAGATCAACTCACGCTGTATCACACTTCCAGGCCCCTTAGATCGTCAAATCAGTTCCTTTTAGCCATTCCTCAGTCTCGAATGAAAACAAAAGGTGATCGTGCCTTTTCGATTGTGGCTCCTAGACTGTGCAATGAACTGCCCATCATAATCAGGTCATCTCCCACCGCCGAGACACTTTAGTCTCATCTTAAAACTTATTTTTATTCTTTGGCATTCTAGTCAGTTTAGGGACACTTGTGCTTAACTGTCTTGTTTGTTTCTTGTTTCTAATTATTGTTGTATGTTTTGATAGACTGCATAATTTTGTACAGCACTCTGTTCAGTATTGGTTGTTTTTAAATGGGCTTTATAAATAAATTGACTTGACAGTACAAAGACAAGAAGTAATATCATGCAAGGAGAGGAATATGCTCTTGCTCTTGTTGAACCCTTCTTGCCCTGCGTTGAGCCCCCTTTGTTGTTTTTAGTCTTGGGTGTCTTCAGAGGCTTGACAGGTTTGGGGATCTTGGGGGCCTTGGTGACCTTGGGTATTTTGGGCGGTTGGATGGGTACATCCTCTGCCATGGGGATCCGGGTTCCCTGGTGCTTGTCTGGCTTCCTCTTCTTCCTCTTGGGCTTGACGATGGGGGCCTGGGATAGGACTGCCAGCTGCTCATGAACTGCTTTCAGCTGATGGGACAATGGGGAGGACTGGGTCAGTGACTGTGGTGGAAACCAGCTTCCAGATCAGGTATATAGAAAGACTTCATATTGCACTGAGAATGCAGGGATAAACCATGACATCTGGACAAAAATAATTATTTGGCTTTAGTGCTAGTTTTAGGGTTAAGTTTCACAGTCACAACATCAGGGCTAAAATATTTTTGGGTTAGGGTTAGTGAATACATTGGATTATTAAAGAGAATCGTTAGATGTGAGTGTGTAAGTGTTTGCGGTGGGCGCAGGGCTGGGTCAGTCTACCTGAGTACACACCTGTTCCTGTAACTCGGCCAGGCGGTGTGCTCGCTCCTCCTCGCTGTCTGAGCTGGGGCTGCTCTCTCTGTCGCTCTCGCTGCTCGGGTCGCTCTCTGAGGACGACGAAGAGGAGGAAGACGAAGAAGACGAGGAGTGTCCACCCATGGAAGAAGTAGGGGCCGGAGGCTCGTCAGGCATCTTGGCAAAGCAGAACTCAAAGACATCCTGGAAAGAGAGGAAGTAATCAGACCAGAGCTCTCATGTCCATTCAGTTTCATGAGGCTCAGAGACTGACCCAATAATGAACTGACATTGGTTCAATTAGTTAGATTCCATTTCAGTGTTCTAAGCTCATCAAGCTGTTGTTCCTTAAGAGAGAAATTCATTAATTAGAAACTTTAGATCAAACTAGCTGGGTCCCAGGGCATTGAAGATTAATTGGAAGTTGTAGTTTAATTAGGCAAATCATTTAGTTCTGCACAGAAAATCTAGTAAAATAACCAAAATCCACCGGGGAAAAAGGGGAGTTAACCGTGTCAACAAGACAATGAGATCAGTTAAATTCTGTTTGTCCACCGCAATGGCCCCATCAGTAGTTTTTATTGAAACTATTCTGGAACAACCTCAAAAAGCACTGGTAACACATTCTGAGAGACCCAAAAGTGTGCCTGTAGATGCTCTAACTAAATACTAAACCTTACCGATATCCTAACCCTAACTTTAATTACTTCCTAACCTTAACCCTTAACCTAAACCTAATTCTAAGCCTAACCCTAACCTTAACTTTAGCAAGAAGTTGTTTATCAACTGATAGTAATACTGTCAACACATTTTAAACAAACTATCTATAGTACTATCTATAGGACATCTACAGATGGAAATTTACACTCTGAAAATAAAGTGTAACCAAAGCACTTACTGGTCAACACTAGACACTTCAAGGGCATTAAAACTGCAGAGGACGTGTGTTAGCCGGTACCTGTAGTTTGCGTGCCATTGCCACCACGTCATGGTCAGGGGGGTTGTACTTGTAGCAGTTGGAGTACATGAGCCGGACGTCAGCGGCAAACTGCAGGGCGTCCCTGTACTCTCGACCGTCCATTTTCC
>JACXGI010000660.1:0-63155 GCA_016801175.1 Esox masquinongy
AGTGTGGATTAAAGAATCCCATCAGACTAATCTGAACAATGTGATATTTAACAGCAGTAAGAATGACAACAGCTATCAAGGCAAGATAACTGGAAACCTGTCCCAGAAGAACTGCACCACAGTGTTCTTCAATGTAACCATCAGTTACACTAATAAGTACTACTTCAGAATTGAGAGTGAACCATACCGTGCAACAGACAATGAAAAGTCTGTTCAGATAAACATCCAGGGTAAGATACAATTGTTTATCCACTATTTCTTCCTCTTTAGATCCCTTGTATCAAATGTTAAGAGTAGACAACTAGGTTGTCTGTGAAACTCATATTTATTTCCAATATATTACAGATTCACCTCAAAAACCTCACATGACAGTCTTAAGAGACATAAAGGAAGAGACTCCTGTCAGTTTAAACTGTTCTGCTGTTGCTCCCTGTCCTGAACACCCCCCTAAACTGATTTGGACTCTCCCAACAAAGTCCACACCTGAGAACCAAATGCAGGAGAATCCAGATCAAACCAAATTAGTTATATCCACAGTGACCTTCATCCCATCCTACCTTCATAATGACAAGAACATCACTTGTACTGCAGTCTACCCAGTAGGGACAAGCTCCAAGAAAGCTGAACATACCAGGACACTTAATGTTTTATGTAAGATTTTGTCTCTGGTTCTTACATAATTCTTTCATAATTATGTGTTATAGCTAATGGTATTATTTATTCAATTACCTGGTATTCCCATAGACATTGTCAGGGACATATCCTAAGTCCCAAATTTCTACCTAGTTTCCTACTGACATCAGTGTATTACCCAGCCAACAATCTTATTTAAGTAGAAGATGGGATTCACTTAAATTCAATATTCTCCCCCAGTCTCTCCTAAAGGCACCTCAGCCTCCATCAGTCCAGCTGTTCCAGTATCAGTGGGAAGCTGTGTGAATCTGACCTGCAGCAGTACAGCCAACCCTCCTGTGACCAACTTCACCTGGTTTAGGATCAGTGGGGGTAACACAACACAGGTAGCATCCAGACAGAACTACACCCTCAATGTGACTGTTGGTGATGGAGGACAGTACTACTGTGAAGCAAGAAATGATCACGGCTTTGAGAATTCAAGGGTAGTGAAGCTATTTAATCCAGGTAAAACTGGGGCGCATGTAAGAACAGAGTGGATATACAGTACTTTAGAGATATGTATGTGGGAAAGCCCCTTAATGTCGATTGTTTTTTCCAGGGCAAGGAAACCCAAAGGTTTGGTGGATTGTTGGAGGAACTTTGGTGCTCGTTCTGCATATATTGCTCATCGCTTTCTTTGGATGGTATAAAAAATTTTTAGCCTGAATGCATAACCATTTATCTTTGTTTTTGCTCTGTATATCAAAACTTCTCAGTCCGTTGAGAAGACCTTTTCCTAATGTCTTTCAGGAGGAAAAAACCTAAGCTCCCTAGTGGACTTGAACAGACAGATAATTCACTTGAACAGGTAAGTATAAGGCTCTTTCAAACCTTTAAAACCAATTCAGAAGTGCATTAAAGAAAAACCTGAAACTACCCAAAGCACCGTGGGAAATAATATTAGAGAAAGACTGGTGGTATTATCTTGCTGCTGACAATGCCAACTTCCTTAAAGTACAGTGAATGTTAATAGTAGAGTAGCTGATCTTACAGTATCTTATTTAACTGTGAAGCAGAGTACAGATTGTTTATTGGCAAATAAACATGGCCTGGTCAGGGATGTAATCTCATATCGGAAAAAACTACTTAGTTTATGAAAAATCTAAAATACATGTTAAACAAATGCAAACACAAATGTACTGTGTTCCACATACTACATTTAGAAATGTACAGCTCTGGAAAAAATTAAGAGACCAGAGCTGTATGTCACACATAAAATACATTTGAAATGCATAGATAATAAACAATATATTTATCCTATATGTACCCTAAAATACATCCAAATAAAATATTTTCAATCTATTTCATGCATGGGATTCTTCTGTCAAATTTAAGTGACATTTGCATTGACATAAACACAGCATATGACGTAAAAATCTTCCTGCAGAATTGTGCTCAGTTCAAATTTAAGGCAATATATTATGAAAGTAAACTGATATTTCCAGTCAAAAAAAGAGCATGTATTTTTACTGAATCAAGTAAAAGTCATTCATTTTAAAAGTTGTTCAATTTTCCTGACTTACCGGCTTTCAATTCAAACTGACCCCCACCCTGGGGTTTCATTATATATTAAAACATCGGAAATCTTTCCATTTAGGATAAATAAATTCCACCAAACAAAACATTTGTAGTTCCTAATGATTTTGTCAATAGACTTATAATGGCATCCAATAGAATATTTGCTTTTGTTGAAAGAAATATTTCACAAATAAAATGCTTTGTTCGGCTAAATGAATATGTCCTGTCTTTTCTCCTCAAAACACCCTGATGTATGCTAATCAGGTGTACGCTAACCAGGTCAACGATAACCAGGTGTACGCTAACAATGCTATGACCAGCAAGAAACCAGCAAAAATTGTAGACCAGCCTGAGGAGATCCACTATGGTGAGATCGAGTTCTCCAAACAACAACCCGACAAGACCCCAGCTGCAGCCCAGGACAGGGACCAGCTGGAGGAGACAGAGTACTCTGAAGTCAAGGGGACCAGGAGACAGACTCAGGATCAGGAACCACCAGTTAACGAACTTTACGCACAAGTGAAAAGACGTGCCTTTTAAGTATTTTGTAATTGCTCCATTTGGGTATTTTTGCTTTTGTTTTGATTTTGTGTATTTGATTTTATAATTATAAATGTGTGCTTATGAATTGCAAGTCTTTCTCATACAATAACTGACCTCTCCTCAGAGATGAGACGAATGGATAACTTGCTATCACACAAGTTAAAAGACGTGCATTTTAAGTATTTTGTAATTGCTTCCTATGGGTAATTGTTCTATTCTTTTGATTTTGTGTATTTCATTTCATAATTACACATTTCAACTTATTAATTGTAAGTCTTTCTCATAGGCATCCACACCATTTCTTTTTTTTCAAGCATTGCTCTTCCAACCATAAAGTTGAATGGGTTAACACACCTGTACAGTCAACTTCACTTAGCTTTGAATGCGGCGGAGCGAGTCCATAAGTGCGAGACCAGGAAACCCCTACTGACGATGACTCCACATTCTCATGGTAGTGGTGACCTACATGCACATAGCACACAAGGCTTCACAGCCACTCGTCAGCTGGTGGCACAGTCAGCTTCAAGGTGATCAGCTTGGTACTATGAGAGGTGTATTTGCATTGCCATGGTAGTTTTGGTTTTGCATTTATACAATTGTTTTTCTTCAAACTGCATATAGAATATTCTAGTAGGACAAGTGTTTTAGCTTTATAGAAGTATAACTACATGGAAGTACTTGATAGCTCAACTAAAGCCAGTAAAGCCTTAAATCAGTGATTACTAAGTAAAAAAAGAGAATCACGTTAGTAGTCTGGTACCGTATAATACTAACCCTTTTTGTATGTTTACATGCATGATGATAGAATATACCAGAACAAACATCCTTTTTTCTTCCTCAATGATTGCATATTACAGTCCATTTATCTTTTAGGCGTTATCATGTTGTTTGTTGATGTGTAAATAGATGTTGTTTGTTGAGTGTAAATCAAAATACATAATTGAGGCTGAATTGGAGGTTGTTTATTAATTACACTCTTAATAAAACCTTCACATTCAATTACCATTCTAAAATATTTAACTTTTACATATCTGAGCTGTAAATATATCATTGGTATGCTAATTCACATTCCACCAATGGAATCCAGGAACCGTAGATCTGCTTTCTGTAGGCCAATAGGATACATTCCTTCCAAATGTTACAAGCCAATGGCCATTCAATAATGCCAGCGACCAACTACATGCCAGTACAGAAAATACAATTAGAGCTTAACATTCGACAAAAATGTTTTAATTAATAAAGATATTACTTGTTTTTATGATAGCTTGTAAACAAACATTCAAAGCCTTTATGTTTCAAAGCACATTGTCAGTAAGGCACTGCTTCTGATTGGTTCAGCTCCATCAGCTAATACGCTGACATATCCATTCACAGTGAGTAGTGGCTAAACTGCATTTGTCAGCAATGCAGTCACATCATATCGTTGCATCTACTTCATAACCTTTGGTTTACATGTAACTACCCATCATGTCCACAATGCAGTTTCCACCAAACTGGAATAAGTTTGTTAGTTTCCTTTAACCCTCAACCCACCATATTGCAGCATCAGCTTAATGTAGTGTCCGTTAGTCAAAATGTAATCTCTTCATCTATAAATTATCTGGGGCTCCGACTCAATTCCTGATTCGGTCCTCCAGAGCCTTCAGTTCTCCTTCCACCTGTTGGGGGAGGTCAGCTCCCACCTGCTGGGTAAAGTATGCCCGCAGGTCCTGGGTCTCCTTTTCCCAGAATGCTTTGGGCAGGTCGAAGAGGGCACCCATGTCCACGTTGCCGCCCAGGCCCTGCAGGTTGATGGCTCCCTCTTGTGGCACCCAGCCCACCAAGCTCTTCTTGGCTGCCTCGTCCTCACGCTCGCGGCCGCATCGCTTAAAGATCCACTCCAGCACGCGGGCGTTGTCGCCAAAGCCCGGCCAGAGGAAGGATCCGGACTTGGGGTCCTTACGGAACCAGTTGACGTGGAAGATCTTGGGCAGTTGTGTGGGTGCCCTGCGGGTCTCCATGCTGAGCCAGTGGGCCAGGTAGTCGCCAAAGTTGTAGCCAAAGAAGGGGCGCATGGCGAAGGGGTCGTGCATGACAACCTTGCCTGGAGAGAGAAAAAAAAAAGAAAAGTTGTCAATGGAGAGGAATCAGGAAATAGAGTATACCACTATATCCAGTAATACTTTTCTAAGATATGGTAAATACAGAATTTTATTGTTCTCTATGGACCCCTCGTATCCCCTTACATTACAGCATGTTAATACTTATAACTATGTTCTACCAGCTCTTTGAAGAGGTTCGTAAGGCGCTGTACCTTTGTATTCCGCTGCTGCTGTTGATTCAGACCTCATGGCCGCGCCCACAAACACACCGTGATGCCAGTTGAACGACTCGTACACCAGAGGGACTCCTGAGAAACAGGGAGGTCAGGGGTCAAGTCAGTACATAGGCATGTCCGGGCATGAACCACAGCTGCGCAGGAGTCACACATTGGATTCAGGAATTTCAAAACAGTCATCATACAAAATCATTACGATTCTACCAGTTACATTAATAATTACATTATTAATTACATGAATTAATTTGTAACATTGGCTACAACACTAGCTTGTGGTTAGTCATTTAGCAGACGGCCTTATCTAGAACATCTTACAGTAGTGAACACATACACTTCCAAAGTCATCTTTCTAGTGGGAATCAGACACATAACCCTCGCCATGCACCATTAACTAACCCACCCAGGACCTTATACAGTCTGTTACACAGGTGTGCCTGCCGTATGTAGACAGTATTTTAGTAATCAGAAGAGGGCAATCACCCTCTGGCCTTCTGCCCCCGAAGATGATGGCATCGATGGGCACTCCCTCGTCACTCTCCCATTGTGGGTCAATGATGGGGCACTGGGCCGCAGGGGTACAGAACCTGGAGTTCGGGTGGGCACAGGGTCCAGGGTCTCCTGGGAAACACAGCAGAACGGGTTATCCTATTAGCAGACATATTACTGCATAATACCTCTTTAATGCACACAAATGTTTGTGCAGCTGTTTGATGGTATGCATATAAATCCCTTAAAATATTATTAGATTGTTATAATGCCAGATAAATTGATACATTTTGCAGTGATTTAAAAGGAATTTACTAATTGTTAAACTAAAAGCAGTTTATGAGCACACCTGTTAAAACATCATGACAGTTCCTCAACGCAATGGAACCCAAAAGAGTATCCTAACATGCCATCAGGTGGCACTGTAAACACTAGTGAGTCAACTACCTGCTTTCCAGGCTTTGCCGTGCCAGTCGGTCAGCGAGACGCCTGCAGCAGGTGGGTCCAGTCCTTCCCACCACACTCCTCCGTCGCTGGTCTCACCTACGTTAGTGAACACTGTGTTTTTGGCGATGGTCGACATGGCGTGAGGGTTGGTCTTTGCCGAGGTGCCCGGGGCCACTCCAAAGAAGCCGTTCTCCGGGTTGATGGCCCGGAGTTTGCCTGAAGAGACGGAAACAAAGACCAGTCACAACAATGCTTTTTCCATCTTCAGGCAAGGCCATCCCCTTGTCCTGGTCCTTAGTTTCCACACTGGAATAGTTTATGTGCCATGGGACGGGTCAGTAGAATTCTATGCCGAGGTATACTTTTGGATCTAGGGTTCCTTCTAACTTCTGTGGTGTACGGTTGGATAGTAGTAGGACCTAAACCCCTCTGTGACTGCTGGCCATCCCTGTCTAAAGTACACTTGGTTGTGCTGCAGATCTAGTTCCTGCCTGATGATCCCACCTGGTCTTCCCTGTGCATCTGAAAAACTATTAATCAGACTCAGACTATTCATCTGGAAAAACTATTAATCAGATTTAGACTATTCATCTGGAAAAACTATTAATCAGATTCAGACAATTCATCTGAAAAAGCAAAAACATACTCTAGTTTTCTAATCGTCATCCTGCTGGACTGGCTACCACACAGATTCTGGTAACTCATTAGATGTCTTTCCAGGTTAAATCGCCACCAGGACGTTTCCTAGCCACTGTGCATCAACTGCTGTTTTTGCTGGTTCTTTGGGGTTTTAGGTTGGGGGTCTGTATAAGCACTTTGGGACAACTGCATATTTAAAAACGCTTTGGAAAAGAAATCCCAAACTCAACTTCATACTCTCCTCAAAGAAAACGGGAGAAAAAGCATATTACAAACAGAAGATGATGTTATACTGATGTTGCATTGCCTTTTACCATGTCAGACCATGGAATACATAAGCATAAAGATACATTCTGCGATTTCTGTCTGCTGGCTGTCAGAAAAAAAGGGTCCCCAAATATTGTGCACTATCATATGTTTTCATAGTGTTTTCATCAAAACTACTCACTTTCAAACTTGGAATTTCATGGTTAACTGAGGTATGATAATGATTATACATCTATAAACAACGTATTACACATACAGGTCAAAATGGGAGGTTGCATAAAATATTTTCTTAATGGCAAAAGTCTGTATCTTGAACTTCCCAGAAGGTCCCCAGTACTTCTCAGAGTGTGTTGAGTGTTTCCTCCACCTCACCCTGACTGTCAAACTTCATCCAGGAAATGTCATCTCCCACACACTCGACAGTCCATCCGGGCAACGCAGGCTTCATCATGGCCAGGTTGGTTTTCCCACAGGCGCTCGGGAACGCCGCCGCCACGTACCGCTTCACTCCCTGAGGGTTGGTGATGCCCAGGATCTGTTAGGGGGAAAAGTGACGGAAAGGAGGGATTTATTTTAGAGAGGTTGGCTGTGTCGTTACATGGGAACATCAGAGGCTAGTTTATAAGAACGGTGTCAAAAATGCTAGGATACGTGCAGACCCCACTGTCTGGTAGCGCACGTACGCAACTCCAGAAAGCAGGGTTCAATTCCCCTCTCAAACATTCTCATTTTTTCTCTGTCTGTTCCCACACCTATTTAAAAAAAATCCCTTACTGTCAGATATGTTTCTCTTGTTTAAGTACAGTATTTATGTCCAAAAATAGGATTACCGTTCTATAACAACCCCATAGAACTCAGACTACTCTGACTGGATCCTCGTTCTCACCAGCATGTGTTCAGCCAGCCAGCCCTCATCCTTTGCAATGCGGGAAGCGATCCTCAGGGCAAAGCACTTCTTCCCCAGCAGAGAGTTTCCTCCGTAGCCGCTGCCGAACGACAGTATCTGCCTGGTGTCAGGAAGGTGGGAGATAAGCACCTTCTCAGGGTTGCATGGCCACGAGTTGATCAAGGGAGCTGGGGAGGAGCAGGGCGCCAAGGGAGGACGGGGAGGGGTTCGGCGCCATGGGAGGAGGAGGGGGATATGGGAGGAGGACGACGTGGAGAAAGAGGCAATGGGAGGAAAAAGTTGATGAAGGAATGAACATGGAAGCAGGACACAGAGTAGATGGAGAACAAAACGATGCCTGAAGGATATCCAGCAGGATTTCAATATGTAGGGAGAGGGATATGCAACAATGTTGTTCTCTCCTCAGCCTACATTTAAGAAATAAGGCACGAGGGGGTGTGGTGTACGGCCAACGTTTTGAGGAATGCCTGGATACAGCTCACAGCTTAAGTAGTTTGGCAGTTCTATTATAAAGCTGTAACAAACGCAATTAGAGCAGAAAAAAAGTGATGTATTGCCAAAATACCACAACTAAGAGCTGTGTCCAGGTACTCCGTGATGTGTCGTGGTTAAGAGCAGCTATTAGCCAATAAGATTTCAGAATTCGAAGCACCCGGTTTATAACACAACATATACATATGTAGATGACTACATAGAAAGACAGACAGAGAGAGAGAGAGAGAGAGAGAGAGAGAGAGAGAGAGAGGGACAGAGAGAGGGACAGAGAGAGGGACAGAGAGAGAGAGAGTGCGAGACAGAGTGAGAGACAGAGTGAGAGACAGAGGCAAAGTGAGAGAGAGAGACCCTGTAGTGTTACCTTTCAGTGGGAGGGGTCGTCCAACGGAATGCTGGCAGCGCACAAACTCCACCCCCTGCGCCAGCTTATCCATGACTGGGGTGCCCATGCGTGTCATGATGCCCATGCTGGCCACAACGTACGGCGAGTCAGTCACCTGCACACCAAACTTAGACAGCGGAGAACCAACCGGGCCCATGCTGAAGGGAATGACATACATGGTTCGACCTGAGGGGGAATTAGGACATTTTGTGAATTAAAATGAACATTGGGAATAACACATTTCTCTATTAGAGACTAATCTCAGTTGGCTAATAACAAAAACCTTGGTTTCTTAATAAAATGGGACCCTTTTTTGAGAATCATTTAATCCTACACTTTAATGCTAAACTCTCCCATTGGATATTTTAATGACTGCTGGCCCGCTCCCTTAGTCCAAAGTAGCCAGTAGTAGAGTCCCCATTTACACCTTGTGTTAAAAATGTGAACTATGCACATTCATCAATGGGCCACCTGTCGTAATGAATTTATCCATTAATTCAACAGAATATTAATGATTACTTCTGAAGGCTTTACTAAGTTTGGTCAGTGTTGCCACCCATTCCTGAGAAATACGTAACCGTTCCTTTGATCACCGAAAAAATGAATGTCAAGTTTTTAAAATGATAGTTCCTGTATTTGACCGTCTTAGTGACCAAAGTCATTTTCTGTCTGTCAGAAATATATTTTCATTCATAATCAACACAGCCTTAAATTTGTCTTGTCATTGATGAGCTTGAGATGCCTCACACCTGTATTTAGCCATGCCTATAATGTATGTCCTGTAAAACTCTAAATCCCGAGCAAGCCTATAACCACCCCAAAGAAAGAACCGGAAAAACATGTCTGACAGGTCCCGAGAAGTGTGACATCACAGTGACAGTCCAGTACCTGCCATGCATCCTGGGAAGCGATCCTGCCTGGCCTTCTGGAAGTCATCCTCACTCATCCAGCTGCCCAGCTGGCTCTTGACCCCCCCAGCCGGGATGGGGATGGTGTCCCTCTGGTTCTTAGTGACGATCACCGTCTTACTCTCCACCCGAGCCACATCCTTGGGGTCTGTGCGTGCCAGCCAGCTGCCCGGAGAGAAAAACAGACCATTCATCCTCCTACCTTTCGTTATGACACCGTGAAAATAACAGGCCCGGTGTATTTTGTTGAACTCCAGGGCCACAGTAGAAAACCTGACTCAAAAGACACTTTGATGTATGGTTGATTATGTTGTAGAACAATATTCTGAGGCAGACTGATTAATTTGTTTGACCGATAGGGCGTTCAAAATCATACAACTCTGGAAAAAATTGAGAGACCACCTGCACCTTTTTCTTTCCTTTCCAAAAACGTTGAAAAGGAAAGTTTTGAGTGAGGAACAGAAGTGTTCAATTTGCAGCGGCCTCTTAATTTTAACCCTTCTGCTCCTCATTCAAAGCCTTCCTTTTCAAATTTTTTGGAAAGGAAAGAAAAAGGTGCAGTGGTCTCTTAATTTTTTCCAGAGTTGTATACTGTCATTCAACATTTGCATTCCTTACTGACCAGAAGATCTACGTAAATGTGTTCTGCTCCACAGTAATTTTGCTTGCAAGTTTACCTAACTGGAAGATTCTTACTTTTCCCAGAAATAAATACCTGTTGGACAGTGTTCCAGCTGGTAGGGGATCAACACATCACTCACCAGTTCTCATACTTGGGCAGTCTCTTCACCATGCCCTCCTTCTCCAAGCCAGCCAGGATATAGGCCGACTCTCCTGCAGTCCCCGTCACCACATGCACATTGGCTGGCTTGCACTCGTCCACTGCCCCTCTCACGAAGTCCGCCACTGCTGGAGGCAGGGAGGGGATCGACGCCAAGGAGCGGATCCCCACAGACGCCCCTACGGCACCGCGCCTGTACCCAGACATAGGGAGCTATGAGTGCGTCCGCTACAGGGAAGGAACGGTACTGAAGCGTACTGACATGATATTATGTAGCTGGCTAACATCAGTTATCAAAGGATTAACACAACAATCACGTAGCAACTCACAGTTTTCGAAACAGATTCAACATTCTAAATGGACACAAAAGAATTGATATCTGGTCTTAAATCATATTACAAAATGAACATTTCAATACTGGATAGCAACGATGCACATCAGTAGTAAGATACACAGCCAACCTATCCCTTATGGTTTTCAGTAATGCAGAGAGCAGATTATAGACTGTCAATGTAATCCCACTGTTGGTGTTAGTTACTGGAATCCACACATCAACAATACATAGGGAAATCTAATAATGTAGTATGATTTCACCAATCACATTCATGGGAATTCCCTCGGAGTTCACCGATAATAAATGCAAGCACTGTGAATTTGTTACTCAAATATACAGTACGCAGTTCATATTACATCTAGATTTAATAACCAGGTGCAGGGGTTAGAAACAAAGAAATATCCATTCATGTTCACCATTATTCAATGAACTGCGAGACACAGGCATAAGCCATTGACCACCTTGTTTTCCCTGAACGTATTTTGCTTAATAACATGAGTAGGAGTAAGCGGTCAGTGGAATGCAAACGTCTGACCTCGGACAGTACATCCCGCGACTCCAGCTCAGAACTGTTCATAATGACAGAGGCACAAATAGAGGCTCTCTGTTTGTTAATCCCGCAGTGTTGAGAAACAAATGCCCAACAAAATCAGTTTAAACATGTGAGATGCCACCAGACGCCATGGTCAAAGGTTTAACGGAAAACAAACTGGGGATCATAGAGGGCTCTATGTGCCCACAGACACACCCTTCAAATAAAAACCTTTATTTGCTACAATGTACACTGATGTCGAGGAACCTCTGTGCCAGTTTTGGGCCGACTTTCTCAAGGATCTGGATTAGAGTTTGACCGAAATTAAGTCATGACTAGGTCTCGTAATTAATGTGGTTAGGAATTGAAATCACATTTCCACTTAAACGGCTAGTAAAAAGTCCTGATAAAAAAAAAGCTGGTACATAATCAGTCTTAACTGGCCGTATCACATATGTATTTGAAGTTCAGGTGTTCACAACAACACCTGCTAATAAACAACTGCTGAAAGGCTGACCAATGTCCTACATGCAAATTTAAAATATTAGTGGTTGTTGACAGGGGAATGGTGTTTTTGCCAAGAACCATTCCTGCCCAACATCAGAGATCACCAGAGAGTATTGTTTAAACACGTTTTCACAATTTGTGTGAAGGAAAGACATCTTGTCACATGGGAAGTGTGTGTATAAAGTCCACCAGATGTGTAAATTGAGAACCGACCTATAGTCCATCAGACACTGACAGATTAATAGCGTACCCAGGGACTTGAAGGAGAGCAGGGACAAAAAATGGAGGGAAAGACCTTTAGCACACTAAGCAGGTCTACTGGGCAGGAAAAGAGAGCAGGGAAGCAGACAAAAAAAAACAAAAAAAAAAACTGACAAGTAAGGTTATGGGCATTTCCATGGTAACCGTGTGACACTGAGACATTAAATAGTATGTCACACAAAAAACAAATCATTCCAAAGTTGAGCAAACCATACAGCTTTATGCACAAGGACTACTTTTAGCAATTTTCACAGAGAATCTTACAAAGACAAACGTAACTGAAAGAAAGTCTTCTACAGACTTCACAAAAAGGTGCATCTGCGCTGATCTTACCCCTTATCATTAGATTTTGGGTTCCCCAAAAACATAGCTCTCCCTCCCTTCCTGACCTTTGCCAGATTCTCATGGTATATGGTAAGGTAAGCCAGGGGGTGCTCAATTTAAGGGGAAAGCCAAACATACAAGCTCTCACTACATATACCATGGCTGTCCCACTAAATTCTATTCAAATCTGCCTGTGTATTTTTGCAAACTATACATACATGCAGCCTACAGTTCTTGACATTTCTGTGAAACGTCTTATGCAAACCAATGAATAGGATACAGTTCAATTACCCAGTTCAGTGACAAAAAGGAAGAAAGCCCTAAAATTGAATCACTTCTCAATCCCATGTTGAATTCTGGGTTCCAGTTGAACTTTGCATTGAGGTTCCTCTTGTTCTCCTAATGGGTATTGGGAAGGAGACGTCTAGGGGGAACCCGGGGAGTAGGCTATGCAATTAATCTCCTTGTCAAATTAAACAACTTCTCCAAAAACGTTCAACTAATTACAGTATCATGCACCACGAAAATGCACGTAGCACATGCACACATTAATTAGTCATACACTGGCATGCACAGGCGTGGACATTGGAACGTCAAGTACGCGGCTACACATAACCTGACAGTGTACTCTTCTGATTAAATGGAGAAAAAAAAACATTATGCAAAATGATTAAGTATTGCTACACGCACAAACCAACCAATCCCAAATGCACAGACACAGTCAAGGAACCCCTCCCAAATTCGTAAGACTGAGTGTCATGCAGAAATTCACGACGCACTCTGCTCACATTTACTTTTCAGTCTCTGCACGTCACCAAAGAGCCTAAGGAAAAAGTGATCAAGACGAATATGGAATGACAGATTTAAATCAGAGACTTCTAAGTCTGGGGACGTCATATACTGCACAACACTCGTAATAATTTGACCCTCAGTGGCAAAGAGTTACAGTAAAATCTGGTTGTTCGGGTTTGTGCAACTCCCAGTATGCCAGAAAAAGACAAAAGCATAGTGTACTGTATGTCTGTAGCCTTTTCTATGATGATCCTTAGGTTTATGTTGTACTTCAGTAACACTGGCTATCGTTGATTATTCATCAAACTGACAATTATTTTTCATCTTCTTGTTTATACAACTTCACATTTTTCTACAACATATCTATGATAATCCTAGGTGTGTAATCTCCGACTATGCAGTCATAAATATATATATATCCTATCCTAAGAAGGATGTTTGCCTAGGCTTGCTGCCAATAGCCATATTTTGAGTGAGTGCAATAGCAAAAGGTATGCTATCTACGATAGTGAATTAAAAAGTTATTGTAGACCATCTTCGCCCTTATGAGTTGCCTACTAATGTTTCAGACATGTAGCCACAGGAGAATGTTAGGGAAAATAAAACAATGTTGTTGAAATTAAACATTTCAGATTGACAAGTACACTGTCGTCAGTGTTACACACATCTGTTCAATGGCTGAACAAGGTAGCAGTTCAGTTTCAAATTGCAATGTTATATAGGCTACTCACCTTCTGACAACTCCCAGCAAACGGCAAGACATATTGCAAAATATAACGAAATCGTAAATAAAACTAAAAAAATCTACGACAATTAATATTTCTTGAGAAAATAGAAGAGTTGTCTGCGTTTCAGGACCAAACACAACTCATATCTGACTGGTCTATGAAGAAGTCCAATGTTGAGGTAGCGAAGGAGGCTTGAGCTACTAATAAAAGAACCTTGCACTTTGCAACACGTGTAATTTGTCCGCCAGGCAGGTATGCACCTTGGTTTAGGTTCTGCGCTTTGCTTTCCACACCGCACTAGTTGCTGATGCCTAGTGGATCAACGTCAGTGCAAAACCACTGGCCTATGGTTGCATATACAAAGCTAAATGTATATTTCGAAAACTAGACGACTACAGTAATAGGCCATAAAGTAGATCTTCGTTGTTACGTCCATTCGGGATTATAAAACAAGATTGTCTGGAAAAAAATCAACGATACGAAGTAGCCTTTCGCTCATATTAAACTTGATTGTTTTCAATAAAACTCGGCAAAGAGGACTATCTAACCTGAGCAGTTCCTACTATCCTTCTCAGCTTCTGCCTCCTCATCCCCTGTTTACAGACCTCGATCATGCTACCAACCGCCTCTGCCGGCTGATGCAAGTTCTGAAGTTCCTATATCCGCCAAGACACACACAGCCCCCACACCGGCTGAATGGCGAGGGATATTTGCCAGAGCCTATGTAGTATCAATGAGGAAGATAGCCGTTCGCTTTTAGTGTGTGGTAAAAAAGGCTACGCGGAGTCAGCTGAATAAATACAAAGTCATTGAAAAAATAGTATTGACAATTGGCTTCTAAAATTATTTTCATCCAATTGGTCTGCATGCGCGCAATACGAAAGTACGTAGGGCTTCAAACGTTAATCGTACTTACAGACGTTATAGGTCTTTCTGTCAACATGACTATCGTTTAGCTTAATGAGAACCCCACAACATACCATATCGATCTGTACTCTTTGTTGTTGTTATCCTTTATTTAACCAGAGATCGGTGAGCCCGAATCAATAAAGCAGCACAGTAAAACATGCCACAGTAAAACACCACGTAAAATATAACAAACAACTTAAAACACAACTTAAAACAGCACAGTACAACATTCTGTAAAACATAACATAAATACAAGAGAAAACACAAGAGTAAACAAAGACATAACCAGTACCCCACATGGTTGCATGGGATACATTCTCAGATAGTATCTATCTGTGAGACCTCTATGTTATTTATCTTTTTCCTTGTATCTTCTTTCAAAGTGTAGGAGACCTTGGCCCATTTCAACTACTGTCTGATCTAGGATCAGGTCTCCACCTTGTTCTATATTCATTATGATCTAAAAGGCTAAAGTGATCCTAGATCAGCATTTGTATTCTGAGAGGCTTTGTGAATAAAGCCCCAGAACAGTTAGTCTGTGGGACAACAAACTGCTGAACTTTCAACCATTTCTGTCCACAAAGACAATTTACATAGCCATGCAATGTCTGAGCCTGGTCTGAGAATGATGCAATTAGAAATTTCCTGTTAATGTTTCCAAGTTAGAGAAAGAGATAGGATAACATAAAGGGGAGGGAGGAATGAGAGAGAGGGCAGGAAGGAGGGAGAGGGGAGTTAGGCGATAGAGAGAGAGGGAGGGAGTGAGGGAGGAGAGATGTTGCCCAGTCAGTAGGCTAGTCAGAGGTCAAAGTAAGAGACTGTAAAGCCAGTGCCTCTGGTTAAACATCAGCCTGTTAACTGTGATATCGCCCTCACAAACAACCGCTGTATGTTTTTCAGGCACATGGAGAACACAGTACACATTATGAACTAATTCACTCACTCAGCTGCGCACGGGTGCAGTCCTTGGGTATCAAGGAGAACATTCAGAAATACTGCTGTGGCCTAGGGGTTCCGCGGTGGACTGGGCCCCGGCACACGCCGGTCGCACGGCACGTCAAACCATTTTCTCTCGAGCGGCCTTATGTGGTGTGCTCGTATATTTCTGATCTTTTGCTTCGTACAAAGAGGGGGTAAGAGTGGGGAGACAGGGAGGTGCGTGATCCTCTGGCCAATCACAATTTGCGAACTTAAGTGAAACCAAAGAAAGCTAGAAAATAAATTGTGGGTGCAAACTGCCCAAATCCCCCCTTTTGAATCAGAAACCCCCAAGAAATAAAACAAATGTATGGAATCCATCCACAAATGATAACCATGCACCCACAGTGGAAGTACAAGTGAACCTGAAGTCTCTGACCCTGGCCCACGTGTGAGCTGGCATGGGTTTGAATCCAGGCCATTGCCCTTTGACTGCCCCTCCACCGTCCTTCCAACGCTGTTCTATCTCTACAGTAACAAATTAACATAATAATAATAATGAACCGGAAACAAAAACAATAGGGTTTCACCAGTGAACTGCTGAAACCGTAAATATACTGAAGGAGTTGGACTGTCCGGTTCACTTGTATTGCTGCCTCACGGGTTCAAACAGACACTGCTTTCAGCTAAAATAACTCCCATCTGTCTTTCTCCATTGTCTCTATCCAAAAAAAGAATGAATGCCTAGAAAAAGAGGAAATTAATGCTGCTGCTGTTGAAAAAGCATGTGTAGCTCCATCAATGGAAGCTGTTTAGATTTATAGTCATGTTATCTTACACTGAGAGTCCATGAAACAGGCCCAAAGAGGCCCATCACAGGAAGGTACAGGTAGGCTGATAAGGACTCAACTACTGGTTAAAGCCTCGACCAGGCCAAACCTCTCCCAGGCCAGGTATTGGCTGTTTGTCTGTATTAGGTCACAGAACCAGGATGGAAACGGAAATATGATCTTAAAATGTACTTTCAAAATGAAAATACAGACAATGTTATTAATTGGGCTATTGGTTTAGTAGAAATGCTTTACACATTTTGTCCACTTTTATGTATCCTTTAAAACCAAAATAAATCTTATTTGTTTATGTGTGAAACACAAAAGAATGTGATGCTTTTTAATGTGTGAATGTGTAAATAATGAACTAGATTCAGACAAGTTTTTCTAGTTTGACATCTTTCCAGTTCATGTTAAAGCTTCTGTACACGATTTCAAACAACATCAGGCCACCTTTAGTGTCAACGTCTGTATGTATCGACACGTACACAGACTTATCTGCTCCCCTCCCCTTTCTTGACTGTCCGTACATTGAGGACAGACCTTTGGTCAGGATATTTTGCAATTGGGCAGAATGGAAAAACAACAGGTTTTAATCACTCACTCAATCACATTAATCAATAATGAATGGCCCTGCAAACACTCAGGGGGACTTTTGCCCTTCTGATTAAATGTATCACAATGTGTAAGAAAATCTTTATCATGGCATTTCTGAGCGGCGGTGATGTGCTTGTTTGTTTTTGTTTTTATCATGGTTTGTTCTTAAACCTTTTTTTCTAAAATATTATTGTTCTTTTTTTTAGGTGGAAAAAATATTAGGTAATCTCATCATGATGCGTTCACTCACATTACCAGAACAACAAGATATATACATACACGTCTACTTAAATGAATCATTGAAACAAATGAAATTTGTTGTTGTTGGAGCTTGGGTAATCTGTTCAAGACTCCCAGGATCATCAGAGGGTTTATGTCATGTCCTTTTTTTAAATTCTCTTATAACAGCAACTTCTAAAGTGTAGTGAGACTTAAAATGGATCTGCATAGGGCTGGAATTAGGCTACTTGAATTAGGTTAGGTTGTTGCAGGTGATGGAAAGTGGGGAAGCCTGGTCTGTACACTAGCCTTTGTAGTCATGATTTCTTACTACAACTAAAGGAGTTAGGTTGTAACCTGGCACCATGGTTCCCAAATTCTGGGTTGTTAAAAACAATGGTAATGCTCCAGTGTGGCTCAGCATTAAAAATGGCAGAAAGTTCTTTCAGTTCCATAGCAAAATGTAAAGAATTAAAGGTCGATCAGCTTTAACGTTGCCCCACATTTTCCCTGCTGACACCAAGATCACAACCAACTGTGACTATTCCACACAGCATCCATTACCTGGAACACCTTTGAACAGAAAAACCCTGAATTGTTACTAATAATATCAAAATTATAAATTTATTGTCATAAAATTGGTCACAAGAAGCCATAGCCTGTTGCTGTAAGCTCACAATAGTGTTTAAGCTTGTGGGATCAGGCAGCTGCTCAAGGCTACCACACTCATACATGTTCTACAGACAGTAATGAAGTAGAAGGTATTGTAGTGAATAAATTTTACAGTTATTATTCGGTCTTCATCGTGGGTCATAAAGTTAAACGGTTATGGCTACTGCATTTTATAAGTTATTAGGTTATCATGAATTAAATCAAACAGTGTGTTCATTCTGGATTCTCACCGATAAGACCTACAGAACATTTCAGTCATGTCATGACATCTAAGAGGCAACTCCATCAGTTTATTTTAACTGTTTCTCATAGTGGCAACATTTCCATCTAAAGGACACACTCAGAACTGCAGTTCGGCAATATATTTTTTTCTTTAAAATATTTTCCCACATTTAATGAAAGAGTCAGGATAGTCAACATGATGTACTATTACTGTTCACATTGTTGAATTTAATTCATTACAGATATAATGAAATATGAATATGTGTGATTACAGATTGTGACCATTGTCTGTTATTGTATCTAATGTAATTTCCTGTTATATATTTATTGTTTTCCTATTATGGTTTCAAATGCTGCAAGTACGTTTTAATTATGGCTGTGGCCATATTTGAACTACAAATCCCACAGTGCTGGATTTCCAAACAGGAAGTACGGAACACTGAAAGAAATATTTAGATACTTTCATTTTCACTTTTTGTGCTGATTCACAGCGAGTGTTTTCCGTGTTGTGCCCTATAAGACATTGAGAAAGATTGCGTATTTTGTTAACTATTAATTGTTGCTTGTTATTGCATTTGGAAAAGGCGTTTTTGCTTATTGCATACACAAATTCCCATCACAATATGACTTCCATAGACATTCGCCCCGAGACGAAGAAACAGGTAAGTGAACTGCATGGCCTATCTAACGTAGCCTAATATAATATTTCATTGCAAAGAACCAGCGTCATGTTTTGTTACACTACTCTTTTTGGCGTTTTGATAATTAGACTATCAATCGGGCCAACTTAGTGAGGTATCAGCTGAACTTGACCACGGAGATCAGTCAAGTGTAAAGTACCTGTCCAAACACTAGAGACAGTCGGAGTTGGGTTTAATAGTGACCTGCTTACAGTTTCATTGACAGTGATTATATTATTTTTTTGGTTTCAATTTCCTAGGTCGATGACTTCTGCACTCAACTCACTAAAGAGGTAAAAACTTTAATAGTCTAACTGATTTTAGTTGGTAATCCTCATGTTTAACCTTAATGACTGACATCTATCCTGGGTGTTTTAGGCAGAGACCCTGGTCACGTCATTCTTCCCACAGAAGATTGCAGAGATGGAGATACTGTTGAAGGTACGGACAGTCATACGTGTCAGTCACAGGCCAAACGACTCGGTACAATGCCACTTTGAACAGGCACGTGTGCTTCGGTGAGTCGATGCATTGTGTTTCGCAATTTGTGAGCCTTGAAATGTTCCCCTCAGACATCACTCAGCGTTGACGAGCTGGCATCTCTGAGGGCACCCCTCGACATCCCAATGCCAGACCCTGCTAAAGAAGAAGCAAAGAGAAAGAAGAAAGAGGAGGTACAGACGTTACAATAATTCAGCATTTTGCCTGTAGAAATGTGCGTCGACTATGCTTATGCACACGCAAATGAACTAATATAGCATACTTCCTAAAATCTCATCTCTTCCCTCTTTGCACAGAAAGAGGCCAAGGAAGGAAAGAAAGACAAGGACAGCGATAAAGAGGAAGATGCAGGTAAATGAGACACGATTCCTCTGCTTTACAAGTTAGGTGTCAGTTTCCCCCATGCACAGATCTAGGATCACCTTACTCTTCCTATCATGCGTGCCCATTAGCACTGTATGACGGGACGCACAAGTTAATTCTTAGGTCAGTGTTTCGGTGTAACTTTACCCTTCTGAGTTATGTTGTGGTGTTCCTCCGAAGGGCCCCCCTGCGGTCCAATCCCCTGCAACGAGAGGGTGGAAAGTCTTCTGAAGGAGATCAAGCCTCAGATCCAGATACTGAAGGAGAAACTCAACACAGTCAGGCAGCTTTTTTGTCTCTGTCAGTCTGTGTGTGTGGGCCGAATTGTTATTTTACATCTTATTCACTCTAGCACTCCTAAACCAGGGTGAGAAAGCTTAGTCATATGCCAAGCCCAAAGGCCTCCAAGTGCTTTGTGCTGTGTCACATGGGTTTTGTATCCGCCAAGCTTGTCAAGTATTGAAACACTATGGTCTCTCTCTGTCTGGCAGGTCTCCATGTGGGTTCAACTTAAGATTCCCAAAATTGAAGATGGGAACAATTTTGGGGTGGCTGTCCAGGTCAGACCTTCTGAGATGAAGAAGTTCTAACCCATATTCATTATACAGTTATTAGGCCAGTGCTCATAATGTTTTTCCCCTCAGGAAAAAGTGTTTGAATTGTTGACCAACACTCGCACCAAGATCGAGGGATTCCAGACACAGATCTCAAAGTAAGAGATCTAGACCAATAAAATTTGGTTTAATTTGATCAGTTGTGTAGTTACTTTTAACCTACATACCGTATCTAACTGATTCCCACAGTTTCCCATTCACAGATGAATCCATGTGTTTGGTCTAAAGAAAATCAAGCTTAATTATTTTAGTCCTGGACCTTTTGTGTGTCCGGGAAACTGCCCACTTCATGTAGTTCTTGTGTGGATGTGACTAACATGCTCCTTCACTGTCATGTGTTGTCAGGTACTACAGTGAGAGAGGGGATGCTGTCGCCAAGGCCTCAAAACAGCCTCATGTGGTTAGTGTGCGCGTGCGCGTGTGTATGCGTGTGAATGTGTTTCAGTTGTGTTATACAGTTTGTATCTATCCATTCAGGGAGACTACAGGCAGCTGGTGCATGAGCTGGACCAGTACCAGTTCTGCGAGCTGCGCATTGTGGTTCTGGAGATCCGCAACACTTACGTAAGTGAACATGGCTTGACGTATTCCTCTTACTTTCATTTAAGTCAAACCATCTTAGTCAGTTTAAGTGTTAACGTAAAACAGCGCAAGGAAACGTAATCTTCTTAATAAGCCAACAAATGCTTACCCTTGTTGTGATTAAAGGGGCGGTGAAGGTGATAAAGATGAAAGGCTTTCAGTGATGAAATTACCCTGCTATTTCTGTCATTTCAGGCCGTGTTGTTTGACATCATTAACAAGAACTATGACAAGATCAAGAAGCCCAGAGGGGACTGCAAGGCCCTTATCTACTGATTAACTGACTGTACTCCAAATACACTGAAGACCACAATACAGATACACATCCATTCATAGTTTGACAAAAGGTGTGTAGAATAACATGTTAAGATGCTGGCTGGGTAACTGAATACACTGACACAGTGCATTCAAACACATTTTGGTTCTGCTGTATTACAGTCATTTATTCAGATTTCAAAATAAAGCAATGATAACTGGCATACATGGAGTCAGGTGTTTTCTTGCCTCTTTGTACATTCTTTTGTTTTTATATTGTTGTCATAAAATATGATTAAAAAGAATTGACACTTAAAACTGTAGTGTCTCACATAATCCTCTGATCCTGTTGGTGCTAAAAGGTATCTCCAAAGAATAAAAAACATTTCAAGAAAAGCACACATTTGTCATTTTTGCTTTGGAATATTTGATAGTCTTAGTTTGGTGTGGGGGAACCGTCCTTACCAGAGACACAGCAATGCTTCAGTGTCAAGGGTCAGTGTCTCCACACATCATTGACACTCCTCTTAATGTGTCCTAGTGGCTCCCTGTGGTGGCAGTTTGAACTGTTGCTTAAAAGTCCCTCTCCAGGCCACCCAGGACAGCACCAGCTGGGCTGCATTCGATACCAGCCCTGGTACAGCCCCCTCCAGGCCAGATAGCCAAGAGCGCCCCCTAGCAGCTGGGATGGGAACTGCGGAAAGTGTGCCAGCAGACAGAGCAGCAGGAACAGCCACAGGCCCAACAGGGAGACACAAAGCAGGAATAGCAGGCGCAGTGGGGCCCCAGAGGGCCCTCCCTGAGCCAGAAAGGGCCCTAACACAGCGGTCTCCTCTGCCAGGACCAAGCAGCAAAGGCAGAGGAGACAGGTCTCCTCAGAGACCTGCCAGCCTCGCCACAACATTCCCGCTTTCAGGCAGGAGGTCTTGCTCTCGCCTTCGTGCAGCAGGAGTAGGGACTTCCCCGGGACGCTGGCTCCCTGGCCCCTATACAGGGTGGCAGGCATGGGCTCATAGCAGCTACCTGCTGCATTTTCCAGCAAAGTCAGGAGACGGCGGAAACCCCACCAAAGAGATCCCACGGTGCCTATCCGTGAGACGTGGCGCAGGGAGAGACAGAGGGATCGGCGGATGGAGAAGGAGAAGAGGAAGACAAAGGAGCCAGCAAAAACGCAGGTCCAGCCCCAGCTTGAGCGCAGGAACATCCTGAGAATTGAATCAAAGATCCAGTAATACTGTATGTGAGTCGGCTAGCTCTGCTTGACTAGTTAGATGATGCTATTCAGATTACATAAACAATAGATTCATCGCCACAAACAAAACAAGAGCTTTAAATAATGAACTTTGATATTCTCTTCGATAATCTGAATTCACACTCATTCCTATTAAAATCACATCAACAGCGGTACTTTTTAATGCTGCTGAGTGTTGACGTATGTGTCACGAGGGACTTCTCACCTGTAGAGGTAATGATTTCTGTTTGCAAAAATGCTGTACTTGGACACCCACATACTCAGGGCTGGTCCAAATAGAACCACACCTGACAATAGGAGGTGAAAATTGCGTCTGAACACAGCACTGCCAAGCAGTCCAGCCCAAATGTCTGTCGCAAGCGCAAGAAAAGAGTTGAAGACCACCACAACGAGTGGGCTTTTGTTTTTAGCTATCATTTTTTTATGTAAAAAAAAGTCTGTAGTTTCATTTGTTTTGATTGTGTCCATCCATTGTTGCTATCTACTTTTCTTCAGTAGCATTTTTCTCGTCCTCTTACTCCACCTCTTCCTGTGGGCTAAAAGTGTTCACTGTTATATTGCGTATAATCCATTCTGCGTCTGTATACCAATCCTCTCTGTGTTCTTCTGTTGTCTCTATGGTTTAACTTTATACCCATTTCCATACAGCCCCTCCTCCTAAAACCACACCCACCTGTTCTTTATCTCTGACACTGGCATTCCTATACACCCCCACTCTTAAACTGCTCACACCTGTTTATGCCTGGAACGGACATTAACACTCAAAATCACCCCCAAGTCTGCTGCTAGAAAGAATACAGATGGGATGTTCCATAAAAATAGAACAGAGATGGAATACTGCATAGAAATAAATTGGCTGGTATCGGTGGAGAGTAGTAGTAATGGGTTATGCTAACTAATTTCCAAAGGCATGAGAATGCCAAGCAAAATTATTGCAACACTGGATTTATGTATGACATGGCAGATTCCAGACTGTTTGCTCAGGGAAAACTCCACCAACCTGTTTTTAAGTTACAAAAACCTGATTGTTCACATCACCACTGGATATCAGTGCTTGACTTGGGGAACGGAACGGTGTTCTGGTACTTCTAATTGTAGGCAAACAGTGTTCCGGTTCCTTTTTTTTAGGCAAAAGAGCAGGCCTTATTGGAACAAGCCTTATTAACACACATTCTGATGAACATAGTCTAACGTGCGATTTGATGATTCTTGCACTTATTTTAGCCCCAAGTCAAGCACAGCTGGATATAATCAACAAAATATGTCTGTCCAAGTAGACGACCATCGCTTATTTTAGTCCATCACTGTTGTGTTGTGTGTCTTGCAAGCAACACTTAACTCCGAAGTGTTCTAATGTCCCTTCCGCCACTTAACATTCCTTCATACTGCTCCATGTATCCCACCACTTAGCATGTAGCCCCAGAGGCTAGTTCCCGGGCACATTATCCTGGTTATTATTAAATATTCATCAGTCCCCCCTCCCCTCTCTCTCCCTCTCTCTCCCCCTCTCTTGCTCGGGGTGCCAAAGGAATCTGACTCTAATTTTAGAGCACTAACATTTCTAACATTACTTAGGGAGTTCTACTATCTGGCCTAGGCGTGATTGTTGGCACATTTTGCACCGGGTTTGAAGGTACTGTACATTTGTTTTAGAACTGGTCTTCCTGCCAGGCTTGAGACTTTTACAGGTTGGCTGTGGGAGGGGCTATCCACTCATTTACAGATGTTAAATGTACAACCCCGTATCCCAAAAAGTCGGGACGCTGTGCAAAATGTAAAGATGTGCAAATCATTTAAACCTTATATTCAATAGAAAACAGTACAAAGACAACATATCAAATGTTGAAACTGAGAAATGTTATTGTTTCTTGAAAAATATATGCCCACTTTGAATTTGATGCCAGCTACATGTTTCAAAAAAGCTGGGACGGGGCAACAGAAGACTGGAAAGTTGTGTAATGCTAAAAAAGGCTTGTGGAACTAATTAGGTTAATTGACAACAGGTCAGTAACATGATTGGGTATAAAGAGCATCCCAGAGAGGATGAGTCTTTCAAAAGATAGGGAGGGGTTCACCAGTCTGTGAAAGACTGTGTAGGCAAATAGCGCAACAATATAAGAATAATGTTTCTCAATGTAAAATTGCAAAGAATTTGGGGTTGTCATCATCTACAGTACATAATATCATTAAAAGATTCAGAGAATCCGGAGAAATCTCTGTATGCAAGAGAAAAGGCTGAAAACCAATATTGGATGGCCGTGATCTTCGGGCCCTCAGGCGGCACTGCATTAAAAACAGACATAATTCTGTAGTGGAAATCACTGCTTGGGCTCAGGAACAATTCAGAAAACCACTGTCTATGAACACAGTACGTCGCTGTATCCACAAATGCAAGTTAAAAGAAACCATACATAAACAATATCCAGAAACGCTGCCACCTTCCCTGGGCCCAAACCCATTTAAGATGGACCAAGGCAAAGTGGAAAACAGTCCTGTGGTCTCATGAATCAAAATTTTTTAATTCATTTTGGGAATCATGGAAGCCTCCTGGCTAAAGAGGAGGGACCATCCGGCTTGTTATCAGCGCATTTAAAAAGCCAGTATCCGTGATGGTATAAGGGTTCATCAGCGCATATGGCACGGTTGACTTGCACATCTTTGAAGGCACCATTAATGCTGAACAATATATACAGTGGATATAAAAATCTACACACCCCTGTTAAAATGCCAGGTTTTTGTGATGTAAAAGAATGAGACAAAGATAAATCATGTCAGAAATTTTCCACTTTTAATGTGACCTATAATGTGAACAATTCAATTGAAAAACAAACTGAAATCTTTGAGGGGGAAAAATGAAAAATAAAAACCTTACAATAACCTGGTTGCATAAGTGTGCACACCCTCTTATAACTGGGGATGTGGCTGTGTTCAGAATTAACCAATCACATTTAAACTCATGTTAAAAAGAAGTCATTACACACCTGCCATCATTTAAAGTGACTCTGATTAATCACAAATAAAGTTCATCTGTTCTAGTAGGATTTTCCTGACATTTTCTTAGTTGCATCTCGAGCAAAAGCCATGGTCCACAGAGAGCTTCCAAAGCATCAGAGAGATCTCATTGTTAAAAGATATCAGTCAGGAGAAGGGTACAAAAGAATTTCCAAAGCATTAGATATACCACGGAACACAGTGAAGACAGTCATCATTAAGTGGAGAAAATTTGGCACAACAGAGACATTACCAAGAACTGGACGTCCCCCAAAATTGATGAAAAGACCAGAAGAAAACTGGTCAGGGAGGCTTCCAAGAGGCCTACAGTAACATTAAAGGAACTGCAGGAATTTCTGGCAAGTACTGGCTGTGTGCTACATGTGACAACAATCTCCCATGTTCATCATATGAATGGGCTATGGGTTAGGGTGGCAAGACGGAAGCCTTTTCTTACAAAGAAAAACATCCAAGCCCAGCTGAAGTTTGCAAAAACAAACATCAAGCCCCCAAAACCAAGTGGGAAAATATGTTATGGTCTGATGAAACCTAGGTTGAACTTTTTGGCCATAAATTCAAAAGGTATTGTTTGGCACAAAAACAACACTGCACATCACCCAAAGAACACCATACCCACAGTGAAGCATGGTAGTGGCAGCATCATGCTTTGGGGCTGTTTTTTTTCAGCTGGAACTGGGGCCTTAGTCAGGATGGAGGGAATTATTAACAGTTCCAAATACCAGACAATTTTGGCACAAAACCTTCAGGCGTCCATTAGAAAGCTGAAGAGGAAGTTCACCTTTCAGCACGACAACGACCCAAAGCATACATCCAACTCCACAAAAGCATGGCTTCACCAGAAGAAGATTAACGTTTTGGAATGGCCCAGCCAGAGCCCAGATCTGAATCCAATTGAACATCTGTGGGGTGATCTGAAGAGGGCCGTGCACAGGAGATGTCCTCGCAATCTGACAGATTTGGAGTGCCTTTGCAAAGAAGAGTAGGCAAATATTGCCACGTCAAGATGTGCCATGCTAATAGACTCCTACCCAAAAAGACTGAGTGCTGTAATAAAATCAAAAGGTGCTTCAACAAAGTATTAGTTAAAGGGTGTGCACACTTATGCAACCAGGTTATTGTGAGTTTTTTATTTTTCCCTCTCAAAGATTTCAGTTTGTTTTTCAACTGAATTGTTCACGTTATAGGTCACACTAAAGGTGGAAAAATTCTGACATGATTTATCTTTGTCTCATTCTTTTACATCACAGGAACCTGGCATTTCAACAGGGGTGTGTAGACTTCATATCCACTGTACAGGTTTTGGAGCAACATATGTTGCTATCTAGCCATCTTTTTTGGGGAAGGCCTTGCTTATTTCAGCAAAACAAAGCCAATTTCAACCATATTCTGCATGTATTACAACAGCATGGCTCCATAATAAGAGTCCGGGTGCTAAACTGACCCGCCTGCAGTCCAGACCTGTCACCCATTGAAAACATTTGGCGCATTATTAAACAAATAATAAGACAAAGGAGACCCCGAAATGTTGCATGTACATCACTGCATTATATTTATATTTGCATTTTATGCAGCATCCCAACTTTTTGGGAAATGGGGTTGTATGACACACTGAGTAGGGCCTGTGTAGTTTATTAGGTGTACCATTCACTTCATAAATATGTATCAATCAACAGCATAGCTAAAGTATTGCATATTAGGAGGGTCAGGGTTAATGGATTTTCACTCTTTTCCAGAGGGGTCACAATGACCTGTCTGTAATATTCAGGGGGTCATGACCCCCCCATCCTCCCTAATTTTACAACCCTGACTCCAAGGTGAATTACGTTACCGTGACTTGAAAAGCAGCAGGCAGACAAGCATCAAGGGATTCAGTTACTCCTTGATATCAACTGAGCAATGTTTTAACGCCTCAGGGCATTTGAACATTGTTGCTGGCCATGAACATCCCATAACATCCACACTTGGAGCAGGAAACGTCCACAGAATGGTTAAAGGAGTAGGACAGCAAGTAGCCCAAGTCCCTAGACCTCCACCCGACATGGCACCTTTGAGATGAGACTGAACGGCTGTTAGCAGCAGGAACATATTCACTGTCCGGTTTGCAGCTACTGTGTGATGCCATCGTGTCTGTATTGATCAACATCCCTGTAGAACATTTCCAACGCCTTATTGAATCCAAGCCCCGAAGAAGTCAAGATTCTCTGCACTTTTAGAGGGTCTGTCCTGTCACTAGATGCGTGTATCTAATACACTTGCCACAGATTTTCCCCCTGTTCAAACAGTGACAACTGTAGGAATATCCAACGATGAAACAGGTGGCTTCATGTAGGGTTTTAAAAAATGTCAGCTCAACTGTCACCAAAGTTCTCAAAATTAGTCCCTGTACCTGATCTACAATAACAGGTCTATGCACATTTTTATAAGTATACCTCAGGTGAATCCATTCAAATAAATCTTTTATTGTTAGTGTAAAACAATTTACAGAGAAAGGAACATTGATAGAAACACACTCGGAAACAACACGCACACATTAACACACACATGCACACATTAACGTATGCACGTGCACACGCGTGCGCACGCACACACACACGCACGCGCACACTTCACCATGTCTTAACCCAATACACATTATTAACACATTCAAATCAATGAATTGGAATTGTTTACATTGGACTACAAAACAAGTTCATCTTACCCCTGGACATTAATACCAATATTATACATAATTATCCACATCATTCATCTGTGGCTGTTCACAATTCCCTTGTATCTCTTTAGCACAGTTCTTGTCTACATATACATTATTTGCGTGATGCTTCTTAGCAACACTAACGCCATGTCTAAGAGGCTTGCTAGGGGGCTCTTGGACCAAGCGCTTAATTAGAACTGAGTTTCAATAGATAATCCATCCAGGACCCCAGAACAACTTTTTTTTTTTTTAGCCTGAGATGTCAATTGTCCTTAACATCAGTATGCACTCAAATTCCAGGTACTAGCCTAGCAAGAGTAACATCAACTGTCCCAAGACAATACCTCGACTGGCTCATCAGAATGATGCCCTTCTCTGCAGATTGGCGAAAGGAGAGTAAAAATGGCTTCTGCAAGAAGGTAGAATTGGGAAATTAACACTTCACAATCACACTATAATTATGGTTATCCAGCACTGAATGGACGAGATTTCACTGTTCGCTCAGCAAGCTTGTTCTCTCTCTCTCTCTCCCTCCACATCTCTGTTTGCAGTCCCGCCTCTTCCAAAAGCATATCACTGACTGACACGTCAGGCCTTCTCACAGCTATGACATCATCCCTTCACGTTCTTCTTTCCCTCGCCGGTGTTCAGCCCCCAATCGCTCTCCCTCTCCTCGTCCAGCGGGTGGGTCTGCCTGTGCTCCCAGAGACGCACCGCTCCGTCCCACTGTGGGCAGGAACGGAGGGAGAGAGATAAGAGAGAGATGAGAAGAGAGAGGAGAGAATTAAAGGTAAACAATCAAAAATAACCTGGCGTCTGTATGATTTGACAGACAAGCACACTGGTTTGGTGAGATGCATTCTGAATTATGTATTCTGAATTATCCGTGTAGACTTTTGAACAGAGTTCATTGAATTTCAACTTCCTGAAATTGACCGAACTGAAATGGAGTGGGAGGAGTCAGCCTGAGACTCACGGAGCTGCTGATGATGCTGTCCTGGAAAGGATGCCAGCTGACATCCCTGACACACGCGTCGTGGTCCGAGAGTCTGGTCACCACGCTGCCCGTCAGCACGTCATAGACTGGACACATACACACACATAATATGACCATTCTATATATACACAACACACATTTAACAACATCTCTGGCAACAAACACCTCACACAAATAGACACGCACACGTGCACACACTCACCGATGATCTTCCCAGTGGAACAGCCAGTGTAGATGAACCTCTGTCCCGTAGTGAACTCCGGGGAGAAGCGACAGCGTATGAGTGTGTGCAGAACACCGTGACCCCTGTAGGTCATCACCGAGGTGTCGCCTGTAAGCTTGTGTCTCTTCAGGGCTGACAGGACAGGCGAACAGCAAGCAAACAACAGGTCATTAAATATACCGTGGATACTAGAAGGGTAGATACTGTAGTGGTTGCCGGTTCATATCCCCAATTTGACAACATGAAAGAATCTATTGTTCTGTTCTTAAGCAAGGCACTTCACCCTAAGTGCTCATGTAATAAGACATTTCTAAAAGGGCAAAGGTCAATGTGCAATTAACACTTAATTCAGGACTAATTATTTCTGAAAACAAATGTTAAATCTAGAGTAGCGATGAGAGCCCAGGGCCAGACCAGCCAAAAACACAACACTACTGCTTCACAAATCCTCAAAACAAATCTAGCAGTAATGGATGAATTCCAGCCATTCCAAATGAATCATCATGTATATTGTCATGTACACTTGAGTAGTATGTTAGGACGAACCATTTCAGTGCACATAAACCCATGCAGCAGGGATTTGATTGTGGCCTACTGCCAACTCAGAACACTCCTCCATCCTTCACAACTCACCTCTCTGGGGCACCTGCTGCCAGCGGTAGTCCCAGTTCTGCTGGGTGACGGCCAGACGCGAGGCAGCCAGACCCTCCTTGGGCGAGAACTTCCTCACATCCCACAGCTTGATGGACTGGTCCTTGGAGTTGCTAATCAGGTAACGTGCATCGCCCTGCGGGACAGACGGAGCGCGTTTATAATGGACTTGTGGATTACTCCTGAAAGAGGCTCATTTGTGGAGTCAACTGACACAGTGATTCGTTATTACCTTGATGTTAACAGTACAACAGTGGTGTCGTTTGACGCCCTATTTAAATACTAGAAATACGTCTTTCCACCGTGACTGAAAGCCTGACTGAATGTTGAAACAGCACTCTAACCTGTCTTGTTACGTCAGAACACTGTATTTGTGTACAAACAGTTTAAAAACTGTAATGGTAACCAGTAATTTACCTTGTATTTTAGTGGGGCTTTGGCATAAATGACAACATTAATTCAATCTTACAGTGTATGAGGGTGAATATGAATGCTGTACACAGACGTGTTGACATCACCTTGCTGTGTATGAAGGTGATGCCGTCCCTGTGCCCAGACAGCTGGCCCACGGGCTGGGGTCTGTCCTCTCGCAGTGTCCGTCTGTCCCACACTTTGCAGAGCGCATCGTCACTCCCCGAGAACAGCAGCTGGGACGAGCTGTCGGCAAACGCCACCGCGTTCACGTCATCCTCGTGAGCATCGATCTTAGGGATAGCAAGCACGTTTATTTATATAGCACAATTCATACATAGAAGCAATTCAATGTACTTTACAATGCAAATAAAGATTTAAAAAAATACAATAGAATTAAAACAGTCAGATTGTTACAATTCTCTAACTCATCTGTCTCCAGGGGGACTACACATGAACTTCAGCACCCTGATATCTCAATCCTCGCATTCCCGCGCTAGAATGGACCTGTCAGTCCCTTTGTGAGATAATCTTTGCATCAATGTCTTACTTGGCTCTCTCCAAGGGGACATTTATGCCATGTCTGTACATGCATTTTATATTCATCCTCAATGAATTACAGTTACCATAACTGTTTACTGTACCACCCCGGTATCTCAATCCACGCACTCCAGCGCTTGGATAAACTCGTCAGTCCTTTTGTGAGATAATACCCTACATCGATGTCTAAACAGCAGCACAAGAATTTGCGTTATCCGTCATCCGCAGATTGTTACATTTACGCAGAGGTTATTCCTCTGATAGCACCAGAACTTGCATTACGATTGGTAAAAGATAGCAAAATAGAAATTTAATAACAAAATAAATCAAAGAAAGAGAGATATATAAAACACATCATAAAATAACAGCATAATAATAAAACATAGAATAAGAAAATAGAAATAGAATAAAAAGGTGATAAAAACATAGGAACGTATAAAAGCTGTAAGGTCATTGATACGTTTGGGGCACATCTAAGATCTTCTAGTAGTTTATTCCTGTTGTGTGCAACATAACTGCTAAATGCCGCTTGACCATGTTTAGTTTGGACTCTGGGCTCTACTAGCTGAGTTCATGGATCTAAGAGCTCTGCTCGGTTTACATTCTTCAAACATATCAGAAATGTATGTTTGAGAGAGAGAGAGAGAGAGAGAGAGAGAGAGGGAGTGCGTGCGTGCCGGCCAGGAGAGACAGGTTGGAGAAAGAGGATGAAGAGGAGAGACAGTGCGAGAGAGAAAGGAGCGGGAGAGATGGCAGTGGCCCACACAGTGAGTGGTGACATACACAGAGGTGGTCCAATAGAAGAGATATGGTCTGCTAAAACATACAGAGGCCTTGGTGAGACGTTGACTGTCGGACGACAGAGGGTGATCGAAGACACCCAGCGCCAATGTCAACAGAGCCAACAAATATGGTCTATAGGAGAATGGATGGATACACACCTTTAAGGTTCTCTTATTCTGTTCACGGTCGAACACATAGAGGCATCCATCATTTGCTCTGTGAAAAAAGTGAATGAGAGAAGTAGGCTATTAAAAGAATCTCTAACCCAAAATATCATCTACAAATGTATTGGGATTTGAAATTAGGATGAATGAAGCGGGTGCACTCACCCTCCCAGTATCTCTTTCCCATCCGTGGACGCAGCCAGGGAAAAGACACAGAACCTCCTCTCATCTGGGCTATTAGAAAAGAAGAGAACGTCAACACAGCCTCCCCCCCCCCAAGACAACATCTACTATGGAACATTGTCTGCAAATCATGGAAATAATAGCCCTCAAACTGTGCAGCTCTACAAAGGCCAAATCCTAACTTCTGCGTGTGCTCAACTTAAAGGTCCGTGCAAGACTTCTCTTTACATGAATTAATGAAAAACACATTATTAAAAACTCACACCCCCAAAAAATTGTTGAATCATCCCATACTCTTATGTGGCCAAAGCATGACTTGATAAAAAAAAAAATAAAACTAATTTTTTTAATTGCATCTTCAACAAACAATTTTTTTTTAAAAATGACAAGGTTATACTTTGAGGATGACTGCTGGCCTATTAGTGGTTGACTCACAATCATTTGTTTTAAACATAAATCATTCTGTTTTTTGGGTACCGTTACAATATTCCAACACAGAAAAACTGCTTTTGATCTTTTCACAAATATTGTAAATAATTATAAGTCATATTTCATAGAAATCTGGAAGAACTGGGCAGTTTATTTGATTCACTTTGTTTAATGTCATCTGAATGTACTGTTTAGTTTTTTTTAGGTTTTACTCTAAAATATTTGCTTTAGACACAAATTTGAGTATAAGAAAAATCAACAACATTTTCTGGGTCTCAGACAATGGGTAACAGAATATGAACTGTCACTTGACAGTTACGTTAAGTTACAAGATAGACATCTAGTTAAGATTTAGCATAAAGAGCAGGAAATAGATGGTAAATTACATGAATAAAAGAACTCAGCTGGCCTCAAAGATGAATTTAATGAATAATGAATCTAATTTAATTGGTTTCCTTTAATTCCATAACAGGCACACAATGGTATTGAATGGTTGTGATGACAGCCAACAGACATCATGCATCCCCGTCAAAAGGATTGAAGGTAGAATGGTTCATTACCTGATAGGTTAAGCAATAAGTATGAGTGGAAACACTAACTTGAGGTCCAAGGCGGTGTGGGTTTCACTGTCTCCGTCTACGCTGCAGACATGAACTGAAAGGGGCACAAGAAAACACGTCAGTACGAAATACACAACAACACTATACCCAATGCCATCCTTACAAGAGGCCTATAAGAGACACCTTGGGCCTTTATTCAGATGAGGGAGGCAGATGGCTAGTAATAAAAATACATGACTTACATAGCGCTTTTCAGGGACCCAAATCATTTAAGCTAAGTGATTAAAGCGTTGGGCAAGTTACTCAAAGGCTGGTTACAACCCCCCCTCCGAACACTACACATGGATGGTATCTTCCGGATGATGCCCCAGGCTTACTGTAGTCAGACCAGCTGGAGTAGAGTACATTCTGAGAGTCAGGGGTGAAGCAGACGTCCAGCACACTCCAGCCAACGTCCCTGGCCTTCACGGTGCGCTTTAGATTGAAGCGCCCCCTACTCGTGTCATACAGACGAATGTTCTGGTCTGTGAAAGACAGGGAGGAGACGCACGTGTCAGGAGCCGCCGCTCACCGGTCACCGCAGGCAAGAATGGGAGATCTGTTTAGTGCTGATTTTGTACATTCACACGTAAACAGGTGTGGGGTCTTAAATGAATAGGAAAATACTTCCTGACCCTCATCTACCTCAGTGTTCACGTCCTTACCTTGGCAGGCCGAGAGGAACATGTTGCCGTCATCGCTGTATACTCCGCAGAACGCTTTCTGCTGGTATGTATCTTTGTGTGCCACGTGATTGGGCAGAAAACTGGGGAGAAACACAATTGCAGGTCAACAGTGAGATAAATGATGCTGTAGTCAAGTTAGAACTCAACATTTTAATGATTCCTAACTTGTTCAGATTTTTTACGGAGTTTTAGGTTGTGTGTGTGTGTGTTTATGTGGTCACGCTTACTGAGAGCGAATGCGACTGCACTCTCCATGAGAAAAGCTGGAGCCTCTACACCGGCCTTGTTCCCTCTGGGTGAAGAGCACAAATCAAAAGGTCACTCTCTGGGAAAAGACTTTGTGAGGAACTACAGTGGCAAAGTCAGACCCAAAGTGACAATGATCGTAATCACCTCTGTCAGCATGTGGGTGAAACTTTGCCTGCCATTCAGGCCAGACGAGGCAGTGGCCAGCAGAATCTCAGTTCGGATCTCACTCCGGTCCAACTCCTGAGTGTCTGGCTGGGAGTCCACTGACAAGACACAACAAGGCTCAGGAAGTTACCACTGGGTCGTGTAAGTTTATATACTAACAACACACTTCAAATCAACATACTTTCATCACTTATTAGGTTACTTTTTAGTACATTCTAAAGTGTATTAATGGCAGTGGGCAGTGTAAATATACATGGTTGACACTTGATGAGCGTATATAGTTCCAAGCTTTTTTTTTTTTAAAAAGGACACTACAACAATGACACCCAGTTTTGTTTACCAGGAGGGTTGTAGCGATCCCCTAGGCGCCCCTCCCAGGCCCCATCGCTGTCCTCGTCAGAGTCCGAGTACGACTGGACGAGCTGCAGCCCTGTTGCTCCACTTCCATGGACCAGCCTCACCTGGCCCCTCCAGGTAGACAATGATAAGAAAGTGGTTACACTTTCGGAACCAGGACTTGGTTAAATATACTGTACAATAACCTGTATGCTGAGAAATAGTAAATGTTTTGACAACTACCTTTTTAATACTTTGTACTCCTGAACAGGCTAGGATCAGACAGTCCCAACTTACCTCCTCAATAGGTAAGCCAGCACTTGGGCTAAATCTACGTCCTCCTCTGCTGTTGTCAGCCTGTCAACCGACCTGCGGCCTCTGCTGTTGCTGTTACTATTGCTGCTGCTGTTGGAATCTGCTTCAGACTGGTCAGGGTTGCCGCTGGAGCCCTGGCCGCCGGACATCCCAGAACTAGACTGAGAGCCCATAGACCGAGAGCCTGCCAGGGAAGTCAGTGATGTTGTCTATTAGAAGTTAATACATGATAAAGAAAGCATTTTACACAGCTATCTGTTTATTATTTATTATGGGTGCTGGGCAGCGTGATGACGTCTAGTGTTGTGTTGTTGTTCTAAGATTGACACACAAGTAGTAGCTCGGTAACTACTACGAAATTACTTAGTTATCTAGGAATATTCAGTGGCAAAACAACTACAGGCATCATCAAGCTACTTGCTCTAAAGTTAATTATATAGTTAATGATGAGCTAACCATCGCGTGTATTGTTGTCTGACCACCGTAGCTAGCTAGCTTAGCTTATACTGTAGCTACCTAACGAACGTTAACGCTACAAGTATTTATGCGTTTGACAGTTGTTTGGAGCCGTTCTCAATGTCTGTTGATTAAGCTAAATAACTTGGCAATTATGTTGCCACTAGTCTGATTAAGTAAACAGTTATTACCTGTAGATGATTAGATGTTTTCGCTGTCGATGTTGTCAAGATATTACTAAACCGAAGTAGCTTGCTAAGTCAGCGATGCGCCATATTGTTTACAAACTAGAGCTCCTGCGCGAGCCATAGCTGGAGCCGCGCAAGCCTCTCCCTTTTTTTTACACGACTCACTCCCGCGAGAACAAGCGGACGAGTTAACTGGTGGAGTTTGGCTCAATATGGTTCAATTGCTGCCTTGACTGTTGAAAGATGTCTGATAAACTTGAACAACAAACAAAACTAATGCATTCGAAACTCTAGATATGGATGGCATTCACTTGAAAACTCTAAAATGAGGACATGTCTAAAACCGCAGGGACATAATAATTAGGAGGATAACGTAGATGTCTGATGTACGGGCGGAGTTGCAACTTGGCTCTTCATATCCTCAAGCTGTGTCGAGTTCTGACTAGTGTAGGCATTTGGCAGACGTGGATTAGTCTGGGGTGACGACGTCACATTCAGTTACGTTTTAGAAAAATAAAATACAAAATGTTGGTTAATTAAATCACCTGACTTTGCGATGGGCAATGTTTTATTTAAAAACTGAATAATATTTGAATGCTTAAAAGCATGTTTTTGAAAAATATCGGTATTTGACGTTGAGCTTTAGTTCGCTCACACTAATCGCAACACGTCGGTGGACGGCAAGTCCCTGGCAAGTAGCCAGCTATTGACTGAAATAATGTCAGAATCCCCATTAAACCTAGCAAAACTTGAAAGCGGGTTTTTGCATTATTCCACCATTCATTTCTTTCATAGGGGATTTTTAGATCCACTTAGATCCTCAAATAAGCTATGTTTCATGTAGGCTTACACCAATTCTATGTTTTCGCAACTGCAGGCTTCATCAACTTTGGCCCTCGAAGCCAGTTCCTCTCAATTTTTTCTTGCAACCCTTTCATCAGGGACTTATTCAGACACAGGTGGGTCCAATTAACGATGAGGTAGAACAGAAAACCAGAAGGCTCTGGCCCCCATAGGGTTACAGTTGATGATCCCTGCGATATGGCCAAAAAATGTGGACACCCCAACTACTTATTGAGTTCATGTGTTTCAGCCACACTCATTGCTCACAGGTGCATACAATCCAGCACATAGCCTTGAAATCTCCATAGACAAACATTGGCAGTACAATGGGTCGTACTGAAGAGCTCAATGACTTTAAATGTGGCACTGTCATAGAATGCTACCTTTGCCACATGTCAGAAGAGTGGCTGTTATAGCTGCAAAAGGGGGGGGGGGCAACTCTATATGAATGCCCATGGTTTTGGAATGGGATGTCCAACAAGCTCATAAAGGTGTGATGGTTGGATGTCCACATACATATAGTGTAGGCCATATAGTGTATCAACAGATGACATGGTGACTTCTCACTATCTTCACTTATGTTTTCGCCAATTTTTTTTTAGGGTGAATTGATGCAAATATGTTGATAAATGCCCCTTTGCCCTAAGGCAACACTAACCTTATTTAAAGGGAATCTAAAATCCCTTTTGGGATAAAGGAATGATGTATTTTGTTTTACATAGCATGTGCAAATAATAACAGAATATAAACACTGTGCAAGTATGAACAAAATATTAGAGAAATAAATGTTGTTCCAATGTAAAAAAAAACCCCCAAAAAAACAACATGCCCCAGTATGTTCTAGATTCTTGTAAATATTGAAGGACGACTGAGACAGGAGTTCCAAAGAGGTATTACATAAGCATTATTGGTTTCTCTTTCATTGTCAATATCCTAGTAAGCATTGTGAAAGATGTTGGATGATACATTCCCAATCTCTTCTTAGCTCAGTTCCCACCAAAAGTGGATCAAAAACCTGATGAATGACAGATGGCAAGTATCATTCAGTGACACTGCAAGGGATTGGTCTGATTTTACTACCTCAACATGGACAGGTTGATAGTTAATTATTCTTCAGAAGTGGTTGAATTACATTACACCAGTCAGCCCTGCAGGACATTCTGAAACATCTCTCTTGTGAAAGCAGAATTCGCCAAACTAATCCTAGTAATTAAATTGTTTTGTTCTTATAACATCTCTTATAACATAACTTTAATTAGATCCAGTCAAAGACATGACAAACTAAAGCAAAGGATTAGAATATGACATTTTATGACATTGATAAGCTAATATTTCTTACAATACACATATGTGCACTTTTACAATATATGTGCACTTAATAATCTTTTATAATGCTCTGGGCAGTGTCTTTGCAGATAGACATCCATTTTTCCTTGAACCCGCTGATTGCCAGACAGACCTAAAGGGGAGGAGGGGGAAAGGGTGAATGAGGGAAAAAAATATATTTAAGTTATATGTAACACAGTAATACAATGTGTTTGATAAACTGGTTGCTTTTGATCATGCATGCTGATTGGCTGTGATTTATGTAACCAATGGGGCACGAGCTGGTGTGTTATATGTCTGTTCTTAAGAGCTGTTGTTAGGCACGATACAGCTCTTAGCCGTGGTATATATCACAAGTCCCCGAGATGCCTTAATGCGCTTATAAACCAGTTACCAATGTAATTAGGGCAGTAGAAAGTGATGTGATGTCATACCCGTAGTATACGGTTTCATATACCACAGCTATCAGCCAATCAACATGCAGGATTCAAACCACCCGGTTTTAAGTTGAGTCAATTATTATTTAACAATAATCGTGTTAATAATCTTGTTTTCAAGACCCGCATTACCAGCCCTTAATCAAGCCCTACTAAGCCTCCAAACGCTGAAGAACCCACTGAGGTAATAAAGAACCTGTATGAATTTTTCGTCCTTCGGGGACTATTGACTTCAGTGACTGAAAACACTTGTAAAACTAGCTCCAAGATTAGCCATACAAAGACGGTATGCCAAACAATCCCAGCAAACAGATGTATAACCATGTCCTGTTACATTTGTAGCATGGGAAAAGGCATTTTCAGGGACTAGGTGATAACTAGACTTGGCAAGCTAATGCTTTTATAGTAAACCATCTAGTACAAAGATGGATCTTTCAATTAGCATGTACAATTTTGAACTGATGAATTGATTAGGGAAAATATTGGCACATAATGTCAGGTTTTGGTGTTGTTTTTTCTTTGTTGCTAGAAGACATTTCATAGTTATCCAAGTTGGTTTTCACCAATGAACCCAGTATTATGAACTACCTATTGTAACTATGCCTTTCTGGAATGACTATCAACAGAATGAGGGGAATCTACCTAAATAAAGTACATCCTCTTTACAAATAAACCTACTGTAATTCTCCTCCATTGTAAACATACCAAAAATATGCTTAGATTTTGCAAAACTCTGATATGCAGTAGCTGTCTAAAAGTTATTTCAAAGATATTTCATTAATATTTACTGTTGTCTTCACCCATTTAAAATGTGTCCTTGTTGAATTAAGTGGAAATTTAAGTTCTGTGCTTACGACACCTCCAGTTAAAGGGCAGTACCACAGCATTACAAATTCAGACATGGGCCCAAAGGAAAGACGATTATTTTCCAGATCAGTGCAAAGTTTACAAGACTAGCATCTACAGACCTGATGTGAGCCCAGAGTCAAGTGTCCTAATGTGGTTCTGTTGTTAAATTAAAATGGAATATCCAGGACTGGTATATATCAGGCTATCAGTAACAAGTATAGTTTATGAGCATTTTGCTCTCCTTTGTCTTTTGTAATTTCATGTTACAGCTTGTTTGATGCAAATGTACTTTTTATCTACTCCTGTCTCTTTCTAGACCTGTGGTATCGCCATGATGACAGTGACTATATTGCTTTCTCTTTGGCGCCATCTAGGCAATATCTCATATGTAGAGCTACGTTCATGAATACTTACAGACTGGGTAGTTCATTCTGAAATACAGTAGTATAAGTCACTTAGGGACAGTTTCACAGACATGGATTAAGCATAGTTTAGGACTAAAAATTAAGTTCAATAGAAAACTCCAATGAGCTTGTTTTTGTAGTCCTAGACTAGGCTTAATCTGTGTCTGCGAAACTGGCCCTGTATGCGCTCTGGATCAGGTTTTCTTCAAGGAGCTCTCTATATTTTGCACCGTTCATCCTTCCCTAAATCTCCACCAGTCTCCCAGTCCCTGCCACTGAGAATCATTCTGTAGGGATGGAATTAGCCAGATAATAAGCATTGTCTTGTTTTCGACAGATGTAGAGCTTGGATTTTAGGCCCAATTGTTCGGTTTACATAATACAGAATATTTTTCCTCATGCAATCAGAGTCATTCATGCAGCATGTCATATGCCTTTTACTCAGGAGTTGCTGTAGAGATGGTTGTCCTTCCGGCAGGTTCTCTCCAGGGAAACTCTGAAGCTCTTTTAAAGTGGCCGATGGATTCTTGGTAACCTCCATGACTTAGGCCCTTCTTGCCCTGTTACTGACTTTGGCTGGATGGCCAGCTCTAGGAAGATTCATGGTGGTTCCAAACTTGTTTTTTTCCCACAATAATGGAGCCCCCTGTGCTCTTGGGTAATTACAATGCCATAGAAATTGTTTTAAAACCTTCTGCAGATCAACTCTTCGAGACAATTCTATCTCTGAGGTCTACACAGATTTATTTGTACTTCATGGCTTGGTTTTGCTCTGCCATTCACTGAGAAGTGTGGCGACCTTATATAGCTAGATGTGTGCCATTCTAAATCATGTCCAATCAATTCAATTTGCCATAGATAAACACCAATCAAGTTCAAGAGACATTTAAGGATGATCAAAGACACAGGATGCATCTGAGATCAATTTGGAGTGTCATGAAAAAGGGTGTGAATATGTATGTACATGAGATATTTCACATATTTCTAAAAATTGGTTTTTCGCTTTGTCAGTATCGTGTGTAGATTAGTGGCAAAAAGGTTTAAAACCAAAAATATAGAGAAAGAAGGGGTCTGAATACTTTCTAAAGGCACTGCGTACTGCATAGTATTCACTCACCTTCAAACATGTTATTTTAGGATAATACCACATACTTAGTAACTCAACTACTACCAAATTATTATGTGATGTAATGTAAAGTGATACCAAATTATCTCTAAAAAGATATAAGTAAAAATTACCAAATTATCTTTAAAAAGATATAAGTAAAAACCCACATCATCCGTTAGTAGAATGTATGCTTTCTAGTAGAAACATGTTTTGCCATGACAACGGGTAAAGGGAAATAATAATTATTGCTTATGTTAATGACTAACTGGAATCCCGTGCTTACCTAGTCTAAGTGCTGTCTTTTCAATCTTCATTAGTGCTGTGTGAATTTCTTCTCCCTCTGGCACAAGAACCTCTATCTCTCCAACACAATAGCCAAAGTCGGCCTGGTCAAGGTCCACGCGCACTCCACTCTCTTCTCCTGCCCCCTCAAAAGTGAATGAACACCTCTGTGTGGTAAACTCTGCAAAGCAAACCAGACTCAGTTCCACCAGCCAGGAATCTTCGTTTGTGGGGAAACTCTCTGCACCTTTTTTCATGGGTCTATTTTGATTGTCCACTGGGTACGTCTGGTCGGCATGGCTTTGTTCAGTCTTTTGGTCCCCATTGCCCTCTTTCACAACCTCTCTCACTTTCAACTGAATTTGGGGGAGATTGGATATCTCTTTATAGCGTGAACAAAGTTCTGCCATCTGAGGCTCTCTGCCTCCGTCTCCTCCCTTGGTAGCTGTAGGGCATTTGAGTTCCCAACATCCCTGGCGACAACGTAGCCAGATATCTCTCAAGGTGAGTTGGAAATCTGGGGTGTCAAAATACTGGTCTTTGAATTGTTTCTGACCAATACACACTGCTGGTGAGACAAAAAAGTAGCCAGGAAGAGGGAGGAGTGCAGAAAATGAATTGTATGTACTCAAAAGGTAATCAGAGCCCTTGTATGTAAATTAACATAGACTACATTTTATATTTAATAACCATCATCACTAGCATTATACTAGAATTAGTCTAGTAATGGGCTCACATTATACACCTGAATTGTATATTTGAGTCATTTAAAAGACACTTATTCACAGCAATGGCTAGGTGGTACAACCCCACTTAGTTATAGTAAATACATTTTTCTCATTGAAATAGCTTACACTGAAGTCATTGCCATAAGGAACTGTGTACTCTACATTGTAAGCAGCTTAGATCTAAGTACATTTTTCACAATTAAATTGAGTGAGTGAATTCTGAGTTATGGAGAAACCTTATGACTTGGAGGCTACATACCTCCTATCTCTTCCAACTGTTTCTGAATGTCAGGTTCGCAGACAAATTTCCTCTCCACTTCCACACTCATTGTACTCTGTAAAGAAAAATGTTTCAGCATCAGAATGGTCTCTACGAGATAAATGAGAACATCTCACAGCTAACATTACACATGAAAAGTTAGATTTAGAAAATTGTTGTTGTGGTTACGTATTCATTGGACTTGCTACCAAGAGTAAATGTATATGTAATATAGACAAAGCGCATGCACGAGCAAACAGCTACAATAGCAGATTGCATTATAGCAGCGTTACCGCTTACCTCCAATTACCGACGTCAACACAGATTCAAAAATCTTATAAGACAGGTTTCAGATTTTGATTGACCGTTCCCAAATCCCTTCAAAAAGTATTTTATACAGGCATCGGACAGACACCTAGAGTACTGCATTCTTGAGCGTCATAGTCCGTCATAATAACGCAGAGCAAGTAAATTACAGAGATTGTGAAACCATTGTGCCACCGTTTTAAACCTTTAATCTCTACTCGTTATATCTTTGTCATAAGCGAAAACCACAATCTTTGTAAATAATTAAATTACGCGTTATCACACAATAAGCTGTACAGTCATATGTAAGGACTAGGTGAACGTAAAAGTGACCTAATTGGATATAGGGGTCCTATTAGGCCTAATTAGTGCCACTCATCGAATAACATGCATTTTATGGATTCAGAAACAAAACAGCAAAGAATTGCTGTAGACATTGTCTCACTCACAATATGTACAAATAAATACAAAATGTTATACAACATTTTGTCTTGATACATGTCCTACAAATGTTGTGATTGTTTAAAGTTTCAATCACATACTATTCGCCCTGTTTGTTTATTTTCATCTTTATCTGATGACCTGCATACAGGATCAGGATTTTGGGTATGAAATTCAATCCGGCTGATTGAATTCTACCAATGCTTTTCACATCTCAGTGAACATGGCTCTAGAGAAGCACTCTCAGCCTCCTTCATTACATTAAACTGCAGAACTGGTTCGACGAGATAAATATTATTTGAATTAACTAATATTGTTACATAAAGGTTTTATATTGACGACAAACGTCTGCATGCGTCCCTGCAGAATGTCAGCAATCAGCCTTGGGGGGAGCTGTCGTGTGTTTACTAGAGGGAAGAGGGGAAAGAGAGAGAGGGCGAATGCGAATGAGGGTGGGAGAGAGCAGGCGAGGGAGGGCGAGCAAGAGAAAACTTTTCAGTTTTAAAGAGCGAGAGGAAGCGTGCGCTGGAGTGGCGACCATGCAGGTAAATGCATTAGCTAATTGCTCTGAAGTTAATTAAACCATATCGGCGATGTCTTAATTGCGATTGTGTTTGGAAGATTGGTGTGCAAATGATAGTTTCATTCGACCGATGAATTCTTCTTTATATGAAAATAGTTCCATTAAACGAATTCGAACATTAAATTCCAAACTTTTCAACCTCCGTCTCCCTTTCTCTTCACCCCACCACCCCTTTTGCCGTGCACAGTGTGCACGTAGTCTGTTTCAAGTAGCCTAGCATTTGATTCTTTTGTCAATTATTGCACGAAGCCATCTAAAATTATTGTTAAGATGTTTATGAATACTTAATATCTTGGACAATGAAGATGATCATGAAAATGCGTTATCGGGTTTTGTGGAATAGCGAGGGAGGAGGGGGCGCGAGGTTTTTTACACATCTGTAAAGGGAACCCATATTCATTAATTAAATGGCTTAGTACGTGTAGGCCTCAATTTGCGCTGTTGAGCAGGCAGCGGGTGGTGTAATACTGGATCCCCGATTGGCAGACTACAATCCTTGGGGTAAGGGAAGCACTCAAGGCCGAGGTTTCGAATTGAATTACTAAAATGCCTAACCAGTCTATTTAGCTATTTGTAGTGGAACGCTATGCTTCGGTATGTGTAGTCATGTACATCTGGGTTAAGTTTTAGTTGTTGTTGTCTAGACTAGTTGAAGGAAGGTTGAGTGCGACGGGTGAAGTTATCTTGCTAGCTAGCGGGCTGAGGCTATGTGCCACGACTGTTATTTTGCTCCTTTTGTTTAATTTCGCAGCGTTAATGAATAGTCGATGTCTGCTATGCCTTCGATTCTCTTGTTTAACCATGTTTATAATTGCATAACAAAGGAATAAGTGTGTGTTTCTTGCATTCAGAAAACTAGCTAATGTTAGCAACACAACTATTGCGACGTTTATAGCTTAGCTAAGTAGCTTGCTAGCTAATTGATTCATCCCTTTTCGGCGTAGCTACTGTAATTAGGCTGTACGTTAATTAGCTAAAGAATAAAGAGGAATTGACATTTTATCAATACCGTTGTTATATAATACAGTAACCCACGTTTTATTGCTCACTACACTCCCTCAACAATATTAATCTTGTATCCTTTCTTGTAAAAACTGTGTTTTCTGGGCATGGCTAGCTAATTGGTGAGGACGGAAGTGGGCAATACAGCAGAGTGTTGGTATTTGGCATTTATTTTTTTTATCGCTTATCTGTTAATTCAGAAGTATTGTCAAAGTGATGTCTTAATAATATTAAGGACGTCGTAAGTTTTATCAAATCATACAATTTAATTTCTGCAGAAGACATTTGGAAACAGACAACACTGCATAGTTGTCTTTATGGTGTAGAATGTTGGCCATTAGGCTATCTCGTTGTGTGTGATAACGTTCAAATGGCCCAGCAAGATTCGCATATATTCTTTTTTCCACTACTGAAAATAAAGCAACATTGTTTTACATGACCGTAGATATCATGCTAATCTCTGAAATGTGTGCTGGTCAAGGTCAATAATCAGGCTATTAACAAATATTTAATTGAAGGGGTTTGAATGTGTCTTCGTGTCACATGACTTTGCATTCGTCCTATGAGTGAATGGAAATGCATGTCAGAAAATATCGTTTTTTTCTCATCAGTTTTTAATTGTCAGTGCGCCGTAATTTAATTTGAAGTTGACTAATTGAGTTAGACCAATTTGGATCGCACTATTCTGGGCTGGGTATGAACGACTAGTCTGTATTATTTTTATTAGCAACGGACTGGCATTACATTTATTATTTATAGGTTTATTTTGCTTTCATTTAACTTAAAAGATAGCCTACTTTGGCTGTTTACACAGCCTGTCCAATTCGGATATTTACCTCATTAGTGGCAAATGATCTGATTTGATTGTTGAAAAGATCAGTTAGTTGCAAAAGATGAGAATTGTGCTGCCTGTGTGAATTAAGCTTATAAAATATATATATATTTTAATGCCTGCTGCCCCCCCCCCACGTCCCTAAGTATAGTAATTACTTGAAAGCAATATTTTTCAACAAACAATCTTGGTCTTGCAGGAGGAGTCTGGAGAGACTGTGTGCAGTGACAGCAACGGGGTGGCAGTGTGGTTGTGTCCTCTGTGTCAACAAGGGCTACCAGACAGGGGCTCCCTTGCACTGCACCTGACTGACAGACATAGTGTGCTTCCCAACTGTGTGGACAAGCTGCTGGACATTGTAAGTAGCTCTGTACTAGTTCATTTGTTTTAGTATCTTTTCTAGAAACCAGTCCAGCGAAGGGCGGTGCATATTGGCAGAGATTTTCATTTAGTTATCGCACTCTAACGGCTCCACCAGATCGGGAGCATAACTGAGGCCATTAGTTGCTGTGTTGATTCTACTGACTTCCTGTTTGAGCATGCCATGTGAAATTTAGCAGTACAGCTCGGAGGGATTTGTTTCAGAGGACTCGTGTACCAAGCTTGGAATCTCCTGAGCTGTTTGAATTGCTGTGACAAGACAAGGTCACAACAATTAGATATCACAAAATTGGTGAGGAAATATGCGCACATTGATTTATCCTGACAGGGCAACTAGGTAATGGGAAATTATACTAAATCATAAAATAAGAGTTTTTAAAGAAAATCATATCTTGGACTCCAATACTGAGTTGATTCCTGTCAGCAGAAGTTTTTCCTAAGGTACACTTTCTTTTACATTTCCCCCTGTCTTTACCAGGCTGCTCCCAAACAGAGGGCCAGTGAAGGGGATGGGGACACGGATGTTCAGCGTGGCGCAGGTGATTTTTGCCCTTCGATTGTCTTCTGTCCATACCTCTGATTTTACACTGGGGAATAATTCATAAATATTGTATACATTTTTTAATCATTTGAGATGGATAAAAGCATGTTGACACATTGAGTAACTTAACAACTAGCTTGTGCTAATTTTAAACACCTAAGAAAGTAATACTTACACCTTCAAGCCTGTGTTTACTTCGACTGTATTTGTTGTCAATCACTTAAATGATCTGGTTCTGTCTGGGTTTGATCTACCAAAAAGGCTGTCAAATTAACATTATCTTTGTTCTTTAAATCAGATGCCACATCATTACAACTGGCGCTTTTAGAAGCCTCCGCCGCCTCCATCTCACACGAATGTCAAAATAATGAGAACACTCAAGGACCCCAGCAGAGTTCTGACAGTAGCCACATTCACATTGGGACTGAAGACCAAGATAGAGAGATGGATAAGGAGATGGAGGGAGTAAGAGACCCTGAGGGAGGTGAAGTTGTGTCGGAGATGGATCCAGAGAGAAATCGGTCCACGGAGTCCACCGAAATGCATGAAAACGCGGAAGACTCCACGGGTAAAAACGGTGTAGCGGCTGAAAGCGATGACAGCCGTCCGTACAAGTGTAATGCGTGTTTAGAGGGTTTTCCCACCAGAACGGCGCTGTACGTCCACTACAACTCCACGTCCCACGTGCAACGGATGAGAACAGGGTCCATGAAACAGGGCGGCGAAAATGACACAACCGCTTCCTCAGTCCCCGTTTTGTCTCGGCCATATCTGTCAAACAAGCCCTACCAGTGTGCAGTGTGTCGTGTCTCCTACAACCATGCCATCACCCTGGAGAGCCACTTGAAATCCGTCTTGCACCAGACCCGCAGCAGAAATGCTGGAATCTCTGCGAACAATGCAGCTGGAAATTCAGGAAGCAACAGCGTGGCCACAAACTTGGTTGTGACCTCTGGGGGCGGCCCTGCACAGTTGGTTAGTACCACCACCACCACCACCAGCAGCAGTTGTGTCAACGCGGGAAGCCTGGCAGCGGCAGCATTGACTACCAAAGACGGAGAACCAATTCAGACCCTGCCGGCTCCCTCGCTGCTCTCTTCCCCGGTGGCCTCTGCTCAGGCAGTCTCTGCCTTTCTCACCCTGCTCACGTCCAGCCCAAGCTCACTCTCGCACTCCCTCCTCCCCTCCCTGTTTGCGGCCGGCGCGTCCCCTGCCACGGCCACTCCTCAGCTCATACCCCAGCCTCAGATGCTCATGCCCTTTATTCTGAATGGGCTCCAGGCACAAAGCCAGAGTGTAAATCCTGATCTTCTGACCCAGTGTGTGCCCTTCCTCAATGCTGCCCAGCAAGCCATTTTAGCCCAAAGAGCCAAGGGCCTACCGAACCAGTGGCCAGGGGTCGGCCTCCAAACAACCACACAGACCTGTTCAGACGACCACCAAACAAACGAGAGCAAAGCGATGGAGGAGACCAACGCGACAACGATTGAGGAGGTGGGGTCACTTAGGGCAGAGAAGGGGGAACGTTGTCCTGTGGAATGTGATGACGGAGAAGGAGAGATTTGTGATGAGGACTGTGAAGAGTATGCACAAGAGCTTGTCGGTGCTGTAGCAAGTAGGAAGAACAGGGTTGAGTCTTGTAAGACTGATGGAGAGGATGAAATAAAAGATTGCCCGATGGACGGAGGGAGCTCTGCAGTTGCCGCGGAGGCAGATGAAAATGGGGGAGGCATCGACAAGTGTAGGGACCGCTCGCCATCTGTTACCAGCAACTCAAGCCTAAGTCCTACTGTTTTAAATCTCATGCTTAGCCCTGATTCAACTCCTCAAAAATCTCACGTTGGCACAAGCTCCGGTGCCTCTGTCTGCTTCCCGAAATTGACCCCCCTCAAACGCGCCCTAACTTCTCCTGACCAAACTCATCCCCGTGCTCACTCGAGGGCTCGGCACTTTAGCCCTGGCCCCCCGATACTGTCGGAGTTTCAGATACAGGTCCTGCGTGCGTTCCTCGAGTCGCGCAGCGAGGCCGACGCGGCCAGTCCCCCTCGTGAGGACTGTGAGTCATTAGGCAGGGAGGTGGGACTCACGGAGGCGGAGGTGCGCAAGTGGCTGACCGACGCCAGGAGCGCCAAAGAGAGGCAGAAAGCTGGGGTCATGGGTCACGTGCGCAGCCTTGCAGCTGTGGGGAGAGATTATACAGGTCCCCATGACGAAGAGGGGGAAGGTGTTCTTACAATCGATGACGGCGTGGACAGCGGCGAGGCGTCCGGGAGTCACGCCATGGATCTGTCCAATAGTGGAGGGAGAAGGAAGGAGATGGGGAGGGAGAACCAAGGGGACCCGTGTCTGACCTCCGACTCGGACAATGAAGAATTCTACACCTCTGTCATTGTGACGGACGAAGAGAGCCTGAGCGGCTCTGTGAAGGAGGGGCCAGGCAGCCCGGCCAAAGAAGAGGCTCTGGTTGAGCCAGTGGGAGACAAGGGCTCGGGAGGTGGAAAGGTGCTGCGCTCCACCACTGTGTTCCTCTCTGACGCTGAGGAGGATGACGACGACGAGGAGGCCGTGGCGCAGAGGGCGAAGAGAAAAAAAAGGAAGAAGGAGCTGGAACGGCAGGAGGTGGAGGTCAAGAAGGAGAGACTGGACCCAGAGGTGGATCTGGAGCTAGAGGCCCAAGCTGATCCTCCTACCCACCTTCCTATGGCCATTGACCATCGAGGGCTTCCAAGTGGTGTTCTGCACTCCCTCCCCCTTTCTCTGTCCCTGGCTCCGTACTCCAATCAGTTCCTGAGCCCCTATGTTCTCTCCCTCCCGCCATCCGTGGTGGGGCTTGGAGTTGCAGAAGGAGATGGGGGAAAAGTACCTGCTTTTCCAAACCCCCCGAAGAGCACTCGGTTTTCGGACCCTCTCATGTCATCGCCCCTGTCCTCCCACACGTCGCAGTATATGTCTAACGGTGGTGACTGTGAGGCTGCTTTAGATCTCAGCATTGGGAAAAGCCACAGTTCCACTTCTGCTTCCTCTACTTCTCTCATGGGTGACAAGACTTCAGCACAAAAGGGCCGTCTGCTTGACGGACTCGGTTTAAGGCCTACGTCTTTCGGGGTACCTGGGGAAGGGAGACTCATCGTGGTCAAGGTTAAACCTGAACAAGCCACTTCCAACAGCACTGGCTTTGTCAGCGGCAATAACATGGCCAAGGCCAGCACTGTTTACATGAGGGCAGCAGAGAGGTTGAACACCTCCATAATTGAGAGGGAGAGAGAAAAGGAGCGAGAGCGGGAAAGGGAAAAAGAGAAGGATAGGGACCAGAAAGGCAGACCCAAAGCGCGCCGCTTCAGGGATATGAGACGATCCAGGACGATCATTCAGGCGGAACAGCTTGATGTGCTTTATGGCTGCTATTTCAAAGATCCCAATCCTGGAAAACATGAGTTTGAACAGATTTCAGAGTGGGTCCATCTCCCTAAGAAAGTTGTGCAGATCTGGTTCCAGAACATGCGGGCCAGGGAGCGCAAGGGTGAGGTCCGATTCATCAGCGACGGAACTCTGGCTGCAGTCGGCAAACCACTTATCAAGTTCACCTGGCCTCTGTCACAACCCATCTTTTCCAGCTCCCCTAAATCAACCACCAATGCCAATAGTAGTATCTCGACTGGACCCAATCCAGTAAGGACCCTCCCAAAGACTGAAGTGAAGAAGGAGGAAATTGTCAAAAACAAAAATCAAGTTCCAAACAGGCCCAAGGAGGTGGCCTCCTCCTCAGTTTCCTCTGTGAGCAGCAGTGTGTCCGCGGTGCCAAAGACAAAAATGGAGACCACAAATAATCTCACAATGGTCAAAATCGCCCCGAAAAACATGGCTCCATCTCTCCCCGCCATCCCCAAGGAGTCTCGGCTTCCCCCTCATCGCCTCCCTGCCAAACGGACGCCCGAGGAGAATGCCGAGGAAGACGAGGACTCCGACGACAAAGCGGACGACCGTAATCAAGAGAAGCCTCTGTCTGGGCCTGGCTCCACCAACCGCATGGTACCAAAACTGCCCTCGACGCCAATAAGCAAGTCCCTCGCCGCGATGTCTCAGAAGCAAAACGGGCTCAGCTACTGGTCGTCCAAGAGCCCCTTCAAGATCAACACGCTGTCCAGGGAACAGTTAGGCCTGTCAACCCCCAGCACCCCCACGGCGGTCAGCGCCGCCGGTACTGCTCAAACCATTTCCGCCGCTGCCTCAGCCGTGGCCTCCGCGGTCACGACCGCTGCCACCACCAACACCGCGACGGCGAGCGTCGGCCCTCAGACCGCCAGCGCTGTCACTGTCGCCAAGACGACCCCGTCGGAGGGGAGCTTCCTGCACCACTCAACCACCCGCAGGCCACGCACCCACCTGTCATGCCTGCAGCTGTCCATCCTGCAGTCCTGCTACGAGACGTGTGCCCACCCTAACGCGCTGGAGTGTGAGGCAATAGGGACGGAGCTGGGCCTGCCTCTCAAGGTGGTGCAGATCTGGTTCCAGAATACCCGTGCCAAGGAGAAACGCTGGAGGCTACAGCAGGAGAAACTGGTGAGTAATGGTTTATTTTGTATGGTGTGCAAATCATACTTGTGTGTTTGAGACCTTAATTTGTCTTGAAAACCATCCATTAAACTTGTCTCCTTTTCTGAAATTGTATGCATGTATGTTGAGGTAACTCGCCAGTTACCATTTGGCTGTTGTCAAAAGCCAGAGATGGAGTAACGTCTTTGTTTGTGACCTCCCACGTAGTCTCCCGTGTCATCAGATCCCTCCATGAAGGTTGACATGAGCTCCGGGGGTTACCTGCAGTACAACGCTCTGCGAGCCCACCGTCCCATCCTTCCCAAACCGGTTCAGCTGACAGTCCTGGAGCCCTCCTCGCCCCCCGCTGTGGGCCAGCCTGCAGGCAGAGAGACGTTGAGAGGCCGGTGTGAGGCCTGCAACACTAGCTTTGAGTCCAGAGCAGCCGCAAGATCCCATGTCTTCTCCCCTCGGCATCTAGCCACTCTGAGAACCACTAACTTTGGCCAGCCGGCGACCATTGTCAACAACGGATCTGATACCGGGTCCAGTTCTGTCTCCGCCTCCGGGTCTTGTGTGGAAGAACCTACAGCTTCCCCAACCACACCCCCAGCTAGCAGCACCAGCTAAAGCACCGGTCCGTGCTGGTGAAGAGACTGGAACCATTGGGCTCCTTACATTTTAATAAACACATTGGGCACTGGTCCTTCAAGCTAATATTCTTTTACTTTCTGATGTTTGGAAAGACCCAATTAATTGCTACCCATGCTCTCTCCGACTGGACGTCTTTCTACCGAGTTCTTGTTTCCAAACTGGACTCATTTGGATACAGACTTTGTCCTAGTGCTTCATCAAGTTATCAAATGAGTGATGAACATTTACCAGTCCACTTTTAATATTGTCCCGGCCTTCAGTTATATTCCCCTTCGCCTCATCCCTTAAACCATCCTGGTCCAGTCCAATCACTCTTGCAATACTCGTGTTCTCCCCTTAAGACTGTGCTAATACAGAACAATTAGGCCCTTAACTGACTGACCGCTATATTCTTATCCTCGTAATCGCTCCTAAAAATGTTTTTAAACAGAGGACCAGGCACTTGTATTTAAGACCAGATCCGATATTACATTTCCCACAGTTTACTCCCTTCAAAGTCCTTTTATTTGTCCAACTGCATTCTTTAAGGCCACAGCTAATGGGAGTCACTGTGACTGGGAAGATTTCTCCAGAAGAAATGAGAAGTGGCTCCGTTTTAGTGGCTTTGAACTTGCCGCCTTGATTGGGTTTGTATAACTCATTTTTTTTGTTAGGAAACAATTGGAGTGTGTTCAGCTGAGGATATGTCAATTCACTTGTATTTAAAAGGTACTTTTTAACTGATTGTGATTTAGAATTGGCCTGCTAAACTGAACAGATTATCCCCTTCTGTAAACACAGGCTGTCGCTGAAATTACATCTTCTTGCTTATTTAGTGCACCACTTTTGACCAGAGCACTATTGCAATTGTCAAAAGTAGTGTGCTATATAGGGAATAGGGTGTCATTCTGGGTAGACACACTCACTCTGTTCTCATGACAATCCTCTATAGACAGGGATAAGAGAGGCTGAAAAGGGCAGACTCTCATTATACAGCACTTTGATGCGTTTTTACATTGTATGAAACGTTTTATTCTTAAGCATTATTATGCGGAGAGACTTTATACCTAATGAAAGATAAGTGTGTTGGATCTCGTATTGCAGGTCACATTAATTAAATTGAAGCATTGTTTTTTGGTACTTGCAGTCTGTCAAACAAAAATCTCAGTTGGCTCATTAAACACCAAACAAAAGACTGATCAGACTTTACTTCTGTGCAAGTAAAATATTTGTCTTGACACTTGTTCAGTTATTTCCCAATGTATTAGTTCACTACTGGTGTGCAAGTGCGCAAGAAAATGCATATTTCCTCCCTCTTACTTATTTGATCAGTTATCCACAATGGATCACTGCAAGGATAAGATAAAAAAAAAATAAAAAAATAAAAAAAAATAAAAAGTGCTATTCTTTTTAACCAGTATACATCAACTTCCTTTGGAGGGCAAATTAAACCAACTTGACAAGAAAAAGAAAAAACAGGGTTAACATTTTAGGGGTTTAATTTTTGTTTGTCTTGAAACATTTTTGTGGTTGCAAGCTAATACACATTTACATACTGGGTAGACATTCTGCAACAAGTCCAGAGTCACCAGTTGGGTACTTCAGTCACTGTTACTGAGGAAACTTTTGTAAGCAATTGGGACATGCAAAACGTAAAGACTGCAAACAAAGGAGGTGCTGTTTTGAAGGACACATTAAATACTAAATATGTTTTCCTTTGGTTTAAAAAAAGTATATTGTTATTAATAATGTTACTATTAATAGTTTTAACAAAATGCAAAACTAAAAAAATGAACTTTTTTAAAGAAATATATTAAGAAAAACTGATATTCCAAAGTTATCCTTCCTTTGCTTTCTGTCATTGAAAAAAAAAAACCAAAAAGCAATCTTGAGGTTGACAGAGAGCAGGAGAGATGTTCTTCATGCAAACTGTAAAGAAACTCCCATGGCTTGACACTTAAGCCCGTCCAAGATTTTTACCATGAGCTACAGATTAATACATTTCAGCCTTCACAACATGGGGCACTTTGATTGGGATTAAAGACTTAAGGTTTAAAATGTCCTTCATAATTACTAATCATTTTGTAATATTGTCAAGCTGTAGCTTGTGTCTAAAACGAGGACTGGGTTGCAGTGCAGTGCTTCAAATCTGGGATCACATGGTGTTGCACTGTCCAAGGTAGATAGTTTATATGGAGATCTGCTTTTTATTCTAATCATTTTTCATTGTCACTTGATTATCACTTGTTATAACTGTACTACTTCTACTATTATCATTACTCTCATCACTGTTTTGATTATTATTCACCCATAACGGTTGTAATGACGTCTCTGCTCAAGAAAGAGATGGTATTGGTATGAATATTGAACAATAATGGTGGCAGTGTGTTGTTATAAGATGTTAGAATATTGATTAAGTTTTTTTTTTCTCCCTTGTACTTTCATTTTGTGTTGGATCTCCATTCTGTTTTCTTTGGTATACAGAAAATAAAATCAATTGAACGACAAAACTGGTCGAATTACCGTGTTATGAGTCTGTTTTTTTTTGTGCCACATGTGATGACCATTTTTTTTAAACATCAACATTGAGCATTTTACATTAGGACCTTTTCAGTGCTGATCTGAGTTGTTCTTCCTCTGTAAATGCATCCATGTTATAGCCCGAAACAATTGATGCATATTAAATTGACAACATAGCATGGCCTTTTGCCATGTTAGTACACAAGATAGTATGATGTAAGGGGATATGAGCTGTCATAAGAATCCGTGCTTCTGTCTTGGATGGTGGTACTATCGCACATCACTACGGCACTTTGTAATACAGCAGTTGACTTCACTGGTGTCATCGGTGGGATGCTTAGACGCATACATGGGGCCCGAGCGCATAGAAGCTTCTAGACATGAATACTGCAACAGAGCAATGATAGAACTATTGTTTCTATGACAGGCAGCCTGTACATGGGAAGTAAATCCATAGTTTCTGGCTAGACATTTTGCATCGAGTTCAAAGTCGGAAGTTGGGTTGGCTACTCCAGTCACCGTTACGCTGAAAACCTTAAGAAATTGTGATATGGACAAAGTAAAGACAAAAAAGGTGCTGTTATGAAGAACGGATATTCAACCCAACTTGGCCAACTTAAATCTAGACGTGTATGGTGAACAGTGTACTGGGTTTTATTCTTGATACATTCACTATTATATAACATCCACCATAGTTAAGGATTTTAGTTATTAAAGGAATGTTATTTAGGCGGATTCACCTAACAGGTATCACACAGACAAATGCAGTCATAGGTCGTAAGACAAATCGAGGCGTAGTTTTTGTGACTGACATATTTAAGATCGAATCAGACTTTGAAGTGTAAGCCAAATTTGGCAACAGGGCATCAATGTGCAACCAGATAAACCAATAGACGTCGGCGAATGACAGGGGGAGGTGTGTTTCAAATAATCAACTGACTAATAAGATTGCTAGTTTACGCCTGCAGTGATAGGTAACTCCACCCCCGGCTACCATTTTTGAGCTGAGGGACACGGCGCTCGCGAAGAGAATCCTCAATTTTATGTATATTTCTTCGTGTAAATAAACTGTAGATTCTCTGCTGAAACACTCGCGACACAGCTGAAGTAACCTCTGAAATTGTAATATACATTCTTAGTTGAAACCCGTTCGGATAGTGGCTAGAGTTGAACCTCGCGTTTTATTTCACGTTTTAACTTTACTAAGCGGCGTTCCGCCGTTTTTTTCTTTCGCCCTACTCACTCCCCCTGTATGAGCAGGGGCCTGTAACGTTGGTTTAGCCACGAGGCGCGTCGGATCAACCGGAATTAGGCGATGGCGGAGTTCGGTAACGGACTGGACTCGGGAATGACGGAGGAATCCTTGTTGGACTCAGACCCAGGGCATCCAGAACTAGAAGATCCGGGTGTTGGCGATGAGGAGCCGGGCTTAGAAGAGGGAGAGGCCGCGATCGAGGACCCGGTAAGTGAAGGGCATAGTATTTGCCCAAACCATCATTTTAGAGTCGAGGCGATAACCGTATTTTACAATATTCATTGGAGGTGTAAACTCTATTTTAAGCGGCTATGACCTATATTTATATTCCCCGTGGTTTACGAGTGTCACGTATCTCCCGGTCGATATAGCCGCCATTGTGGCTCACGCAGTGCAGTAGAATGGGTGGCAACGTGCGTGGTTCTGGCCGCCATGTTGGCGCAGCAGCGGTTGTAGATTCTCTGCGCCAGAACTGTCGACCTAACTAGTGGTGGGAAAATCTTCGTCGCAAATATGCGAGACTGAGGTGGAGACAGGGGCGAGGGTAGGACAGGCCGCCATTAGCCGCGGCATTGCAAGTCTATCAGCAGACACGGCGAGACTTCACGGTAACACGCCTCCTATCTTTTCTCATACGCTGACACATCTGCTGAAATGGAAGAACTTGATGCGCATACAGAACAAGATCGTCAACTGTGAAAATGATAATTGAAGGCTAGCTAGAAACATTAGCAAGGTTTATAATGTTGTCTGCTGACTTGCTATCTATCTAGCCGTAGTTAAAATGTTAGCGAACGGTATGCGGTACTTGATCTGTTCTACAGTCGACAGATAACGACTTGAGCTGATTCTTGTACTCCGAGATGCTTAAGCTAGATGGCTACCTAATTATTGGGAGAATAATGACATGCACCTGACATGTTCATCCTCCTTTAGTAAAATGCATTGAGAAGGACATGCAAACATTTGTTAATGTCAACATTTTATCTTGTTCTGATTATTATTCTAGGTAAATGGAATATGTTAATACATTATTGTGTTATGATAGTGTTTTTGTGTGCAAAGATGAGCATTGTCAATGCTTTGAAATGAAAGCTGTGTTTGCTATAAATGTTTGCTAACGGTGAATCTTTCTCATTTGATATGCACGCCAGACTGTGGTCTTTGCCATAGGATGTGTTCGAAAACAGTTGTATAGACACAAGACCGGGGGTGCGGTATTTTAGGGCTGGGCTTGCATCCCTTGATATTTTCAGAAGGGTGAGGGCGGCACGAGTATACACAAAATATGCGACAAAAAGACGGCCAAGAACCAGGTCAATTTGTCTGTTGATTGTTATGATTAGCGGGGACATGTCGTGCATTACCTTGCCAAGACATGGGATGGATTGAACTGCATTGCAAATGGTGTCAGTCGGCAAGTGCATGTCGGTACCCTTGCCCCGGATGTATCTGGAGCAACTCCCAGTGGGCTGCATTGCTGCAGTGTCAGGAGAGTCTGCCCTGGGAGGCAGGCACCCAATAGGAGATCCCAGCTAACGCAGCGCATGGCACCACCGTCTTATTGTCCGGTTTCTTGCTGAGCCTGCAGTCTGTGAAATGACTGGCGATGACATGCTGCCTGTTACAAAGTCCCCTGCCAGTGGTCAACTGTGTGAGGCCACTCAGCCATCCACTCAGCAGCTAGGGCAGGAACAGGGCCTGCACAGGCTGTTGAAATATCAAGGGTGTCATGCGCTTACAGGGCATGGATGCAGATGATGGATTTATTGAGTACATTTTTGATTTTTTTTCTTCTGTTTATGAATTTCTGTCCAGAACTTTGTAATTGATGGGTGTGTTGTTTTTTTGCAGGAGCTCGAGGCGATCAAAGCCAGGGTGCGAGAGATGGAGGAGGAAGCGGAAAAGCTGAAGGAGTTACAGAACGAGGTGGAGAAACAGATGAACCTCAGCCCTCCACCAGGTTAGTCAATGGGGGGACTACAGGACTCAGGACCTGAAGTAGTGCTGGGTTTCATTGTGCTTTACTAAACCTAACTGATTTAGACCAGGTAGAAAGTGGAGTTGGCTAGCTGGTAGAATAGAAAACAATCAGTGCTCTAGGTCCCTAGGCTTGGAGTTGAGAAACTGTCTTTAAAGAATGTCTCCTGAAAACAAGAGTTATTTTAGTTAGACATTCAGGTAGTAGATGGAGGACTGATTTTAATATCCTTTATCTGTTGTTTCTGAACTTTACTGTTCTGTGTCACTCATGTTTTTTTTTTCTCTCTAGCCGGTCCTGTCATCATGTCCATTGAGGAGAAAATGGAAGCTGATGCGAGATCTATCTACGTTGGAAATGTAAGGCCTTTGTCCCCTTTAACCTCCTAATAGTTGTGGTCTTGTCTGCATGCACGTAGCCTGCATGCTGTTACTCTTATTAGTCCAGGTTTAATCACATTAAATGTCCAACAGTGTCATATTGATGTCGGTGCATTTTGTTTTCACACTACGTCTAAAGCCAAATCCTTGATGTGGTGTTTCATTCTGAGTTGATTTGAATTGACTGGCCTCTCTGTTGTGTGTGGTTTGTGCGACTCACTGGTCTCTGTCTGCACAGGTGGATTACGGCGCCACAGCAGAGGAGCTTGAAGCCCACTTCCACGGCTGTGGCTCCGTCAACAGAGTCACCATCCTGTGTGACAAGTTCACAGGCCATCCAAAAGGGTAAATTAATTCGCCTGCCTCCTTCCACGTGCAGTAATGCACTTTCCCCTACTGGTCTGTGAGTACACTACTATACACTGTTTTCTTTACATGTTTATTGGGAGGGGGAGTGTTTCGAAAGGACAGCGGTGTGGATTTGAGCTCATGCTGGCCGTGGAATATATAGCATGTGCTCTGTAGTGTCAAAGGCTGCCAGACTGCTTCAGATCACTCATCAGTTATATACAGTAGATAACATAATTTACCATATACTCCATGCATCCCAGTGTGTAATTATCTGCACTTCGAGTGATGGTTAGCAAAGATTTGTCATTTCAGTCAGATGTAGGTAAATTGTTCCAGTGATCTGAAGTGTGGTTTCCCAGACATGGTCTTGGATAATCCCAGGGGTTAGTGTTCAGTTATTTTGCCCTAGCACTAAATGGAGGGTTTCCAAACAACTTGTCAAGCTTTGATTATTTTTACTAATTTGTGCAATTACTTTTATACGTTAAGTAATAGCACAAATTAGTAAAAAAAAAAATAATCAAAGCTTGATGAGTTGATTCAGAAATATTCAGAAATGACAATTCAGTTGGAAATCCCAGTTGGCACTTCTTTTCCCTGAATATTTCCTTCTGAGGCAAGGCTCCAGATGACCATGTGGTACTGATGTCTCTGAGCCTTTCAACTGGTGCTCTCTGAATGCAGTCATGGCTAGACTTAATAGAGCAAATGTAGAGAACATTAGATTAATCTTGGGTTGATGTAGCTATTTTAATCATACATTTTAATGAATGCCTTCTGCGTTGGCATGCAAGATCTCAACATGCCAATAAGGACTAGTGGTAGATTTGTATTTATTTTTTTACTGACTCTGGTCTTTTAAGTTGTTTATCGAAAAGAAACATCTTGAATGATTTCATTCATGTCAGTAATGCCCAGAGAACCCCATGACCCCCTGCCAGTAGACAAACTGAAAACAGAATCTAATAGAATCATAAAGTTAACGTATGGTTTAAACAAAGTACATTTATAAAAATTAGGCATAGAAAAGTTTTTCGCAATATTTAAAACCAAGTTTAGTTGCAGTTTCAACACGATAATATTGTAAAGTGTTGTGCTGGACAGCTGAAAGCCTGGCGAGCATCTTGACCTGTGCACAGAACTGCAGAGCATTTCTAAAAAGCAAATTGTCTTCTGAGCATCACTAATAAGGCCATCACTGTACCTTACCTTATGATCCACGCATTTCCCATTCCTTTGGGAGAGATTTCATTAGGCGAATGTTGGGGGGTGAGACGGAGGGATGGAGTGCCTCAAGTAGACCCCCGGAACAGACAAGTACTTGGATATCAGGACACAACTGATTTACATTGCCGTTGGCCCAAACTATGAACTGTTTTTGATGGTCACACTGAAGCAACCAATTGAAAAGGAGTCGCAAAATGCCCTGGCCCGAGTCTCCTTCGTCCCGTTTGTGTGAAGTGAACGAGGTGCGTTTTATAAAATGTCATAAGAAGTGTCTGTCTCTAACCAATCAAAGCCAGTTACGGAATGCCAATGTTGCTCTTTGATCTGCCTTTGACCTGACTCATTGGGTTCTAGGACTAGTCGGACAGAAGCCATCGGTTGGAGTTTTTGTGACCACAGAAGTGTTCAGATCCAGAGAAGAAACTTAACGTCTGGTGGCATGGCACATCTGGCCTGAAAAGGGAATTTGGGTTGCCAGGGTTGGAAGTGTGTTATTAGGACAGAAACTAACACCCCCCTACCCCCCCCTTGAGGCCCAGAGGAGATGGGGACCCCTAAACCAGCATATCAGCTTTAAGCCTAAAGAACATCTACATGCTCAACAGTCTATTAATCATTCTTTCACCACCATTACACAAACTCTGTAACGGAGATAACATTTTACAGTTCGGTTCAGTTAATGCCCTATTTGTGACATTGTTCATGAACTTAGTTCAGCTATTCTGTTACTTTCGTTAGCTCGCACTTGGACTGTATGGGGAACAAATGGTTGTTGAAGTGTTCTGTATTCCCTCCAATTGCTTGGTTAAACAATTTACAGGGTGTACAAATGGACTGTCAGCCTTAGGTCATGTAGCAACAGGTCTTTCTTTACTGGTGATCTGGCTCTTGTGCCTATGTCTGTTTCATAGCTGTACACAAATGCATGATTAATTACTAGTTTTCACTTGAAGAAATGTAATATACTGCAAATAAACCAACTAAGTATGCTATGTGATTCACATCTCAGTAGTGCTAGATTAGTTCATTAAAAGTAATTGCTTATTCCAACAGCCTAGAGTGTTGTGATTTTAAAAAACATTTTTTTAACCTTGTGTAAGAAACTAATTAGGATGAAATGTTATTGTTTTATTCCTGTTATTAGGAAACCATTGACACTCCATGATTGTTCAGTGAATCGTGCATTTTCATTTTAGAGCTTGGTGACGTCAGTTCTGTGAGATTCAGCTTCAGTGACCTGTTGTCTGCTGTTGCAGGTTTGCCTATATCGAGTTTTCAGACAAGGAGTCTGTGAGAACGGCCATGGCTTTGGACGAGTCCCTGTTCAGAGGCAGACAGATTAAGGTGAGGCTGCCGCACTGTTTACATGCACAATATTGTTTTCAGAGTCACAGTTCGGTTCCATTTCAAGTTAATGCTCACGTTTCTGGCCAATGTTTTGGTTTCTGTCAACTGAATTCCTGTTTCCCTAATTGTCCTTACCTGACCCCTGTCACCATGGGAACTGTCTCACCCTGTGCATGTGGCCAGGTGGGCGTGAAGAGAACCAACAGGCCAGGCATCAGCACCACAGACCGCGGGTTCCCCCGGGCCCGTTTCCGCTCACGAGGGGGGAACTTCAACTCGTCACGCGCACGCTACTACAGCGGCTACACACCGCCCCGAGGCAGAGGACGGGCCTTCAGGTGAGCACCCTGGGACACTCGTACCCTGAGACTGAGAGACAGCTGGCCACTACATGAGCGGGTGCTGGAGGAAGGTGGAAAAGGATGAGTGAATTGAAGGGTGGTAGAATGAGTACTGAATGGAAATATTATGGCAGTCAGAATGAGTGTGGGGGGGGGGTCGACAGAGGAGATGATATTACAAACTAAAAACGACTCCCCTGGCTTACACCCGAAGCACGGAAGTGTAAACAATTTGGCTCATTGCAATTTGGACCAATCACCCCCGATCTGAAAAATGCCTGATTTGCAACGAGCTATTGAGATTGGTCCAAAGATCAATTAGTGGAAAACCCAATTAGCCAGAATTGGGCTACACCCGAGAAAGTTAACCAGACTACGCTACAGGCTGTGGGCGTGTAGAGAAGCATCGCAGTTATGTTTTCAATGCGCCTGCCTGTAGTGAGAAATTAAGACCATAGCTTTGGCTAGCATTGTTGCCTTACATTTTAGCACCGTAAGGCCTGGAAGGTGCGCCTAAGGCAGATCGAAGGGGTGTTTCTCAGTGGGGTTATGGTGAGAGTGAAGGTTAGAGACTGTTAGGGGGGAGGTCAGCGGGTCAGGTAGGTAGTTGGGGATTGTGTGGCCTGCATCGCCTACAACCGTTTCAGAGGAGGCAGTCAAACTGTCAGTGGGCAGCAGTGACATCCTCCCAGGCTGTACATGCATGTGTGGCAGGCTCTTTGTATGAGTTGGAGCACCATTGTGTGTCAATGCTGGTTACTGTGATTGGGCGGGTCTCCCGCCGTGTTGGTCGTTTGCGCTTCAAAAGGTGACAGGCAAAGAGTTTCACCAAAGTCTGGTTGTCGTTTCAGTGCTAATGGTTGGGTTCTGTATAAGACTGATATTAAAGGAGAATTTCACTTTCTCCTCACTATGACAGGCTGAATTTATCTTGAGTTTGGAATGGCTAGTTAGAAAAAAATCTTGGATTTGCGTTTCTAGCTAATCCAATAGACTATTCTCTAAGTAACCATTCTAAACTCCATCTAAATTCGGCCACTGCTATCTTAAACTCAATAGAAGTAATCATGATATATACGTGTGTATCTTTGCCTGTAAACAACTTTCAGGGTGAACAAACGTCTAACATTAAGTTTTTTTGCACTACAATAGTTTTCTGCAGATGTGAGTCTTGATGCTAGATTTGTGTTAGAGAATTGTTTTTCTTACAGTATTAACGGGCGAAAATGGAAATTGCTTCATGTTGCTTTCCAAGGTAACATGGGACACTATTTCTTTTTTTAAATACAATCGAAAAATGTATTTAGGTTGTGTAAATTTTATTTAAATTAAATTTTTCATGACAATTGATGTCTGAATACGCTAAGTTGGAAAACGGTGAAATTCTCCTTTAAGGACCATTCAGATGCCATGATGATTTAAAACAGATTTGTCGTCTAGAATCTCTCATGGATGGTAGACATAGACATTTGTGTTGTTGCACCATGTGCATGCAGAATTTCTGGTTTACCTTGTGAAGTGGAAAGAGCCAGGGATCCATCATTCACTTCTGGTTGTCAACAAGGCAACATTGTCGTCTTAACAACTGGATTGGTCAAATAATGCATAAGACAACCTTTCCCAACGTTGTTTTAATCTTCTTTAAACCAGTATGCGGGGGATCTAGTTCCATTTGTTTCTTTAATGCCTGCTCCATCAGTTTAGCATGGCTGCTTGAACATTCATTTGTGTGTGTCTGTGACATCACATTGATATTCACTGCTCTGTTCCTGCTTAGTTGTCTCATCTGTTGTTGTCTGATAGGAGAGTGGTGCCAAGTGTTCAGAGTGGCAGCCTATATTTCAGCGTGTGCGTGCGTGCGTGTGTGTGCGTACCTGGTGCTGCTGCTCCATGGCAGTGTTTTGCCTGTGACCTTTCAAAAGCAACACCCCTGGTATCTGTATTTGTTTCAATCTGTACAAAAGCCTGCCCCCTATGTATGTAAAACCTGGAGTGGATCAAAGCGCTGTGCACTGGGAGTCTGGGGTGTCTCCCTGGAGTGTGTGTCCTGCTGTGTCTCTCAGTGTGAGGTGAGAGGGGGGTTCCCGTGATCAGTCATTGAGCGCTCACAGTGGGCCTGACGGCGGAGCTCTGTCTCTGGGCCCATGCCCTGTTCTATAAGCATTGTTGAGAGCAAGAGACTGGTGGAGTGGCTGCAGGGCAAGCTCAATGATTATCCTCTCCAACATGCACTGAGAGATTCTGACCAATGGACCTTTCTGCTCATCTAGGCTAATCAAATCAGACTCATGTCTGGGACGCCATTGGCCCCTATGAGAGAATCTGAATTGTTAATGTAATCTAGTCAGTGAATAATATGAATTTCGGGTAAAAGGGCGGCCAAAAACGAACAGCTGTAAGGATGACATTAGTGACTCAGAATCTCATGTACCCCTGCATACAGACCAGGTGAGATGCTAGCCTGGTGTCTTGCGAATAGCCCCGCTACAAAGAGACTGAAACCAACTAGGTTGTTTACCACACATTGGGTACATGGGACACAGGCTAGATGATCACCTGACCAGCCACTACCCTCACTTCCAGAAAGGAGGGCTCATTCCTGCAGCCTGATTTTGACCTTCTGACCCCTGGTTTTTACTCTAGTCTGACCCCTGTGTTGTTGGGCACTGGATGCCTGGGTTCGACAGGGGTTGTGTGTGTATTGAAAAACAATGTGTGGCGGTTGTGCT
>JACXGI010000660.1:63255-99082 GCA_016801175.1 Esox masquinongy
CCCCCCCCCCCCCCCAATAAAGGAAGGAAACCCCCTGAGAAGACAAAAAAAGACAAAAAAAAAAAAACTTCTCCTGGACAGACTGACTGGCCGCAGTGTGCGATTGTGTGTGAGTGTGCGGTGCGGTCACCCTGGTAAGGTATAAAATGGCCGTGGGGGAGATCTGATGGCATTTCTTTTTGAGAAGATGTTATCTCAGGCTGCAGATGTGTCTCTTTTGTCTGGCTGTGACCCTCACACCCAACACAGCCCCCCCCCCCTCAAAAAAAAAAATGCTTACATTCAAAAAAGCAAACATCTACGATAAAGGAGTCTGTTCTGTTCTTTTTTTAAATGTATCGTTCATGTGAAACTTCCAATAGCAAGAATGTTTGTTTTTTTAAGTTGTGGTATTGGAGTTTTCATATTCCCTTGTCTGTTTTCTGACCAGTTGCCACTCACCCAACCCCTTTAACTCGTTACTTTGGTTACCATCTTTTCCCTCTGGCTCCATCCCACGCTCTTGTGTTCAGTATCTTCCAGCTCTTGGTCATCCTGACAGCGACTGCCATTGTGTTCGGGGGGGGGGCACGTTTTATTTTCATTTTCTATTGTAACATCCCCTGTAAGCCCATAGCATTCACCCCAAGAAGGCATGGCCAGAGCTTTACCAACTATTCTGTTATTTTTTATTTTTTTTTTTCCCCCTGGGGGGGTGGGGTGGTGGTGTCGGTATTTTTTCCTCCTTGCGCTCCTGCCTTCTTCATGCTCCATTTGTCCTTTTACCTCTCCATGTCTCCCTCTCTTTCTCCCTCTCTCTGTATATTAGACCACTTCTTGTCGTTTCAGGTTTCAGGACCAGTGGAGGCTGACAACCCCTCCCCCGGTGGCCGCGGCGCCCCCCAGTGTCTCTGCAGGGTCTCTCTCTCTCTCTGCTCCTGCTATGCACACTCACCCCATCCTGTCTGTTTGGGGGGGTGGGGGAGGTGGACAGGGTGACCACAGGGCCACTGCTGGGGGCATTTACTACAACACCAAGCGCTGAGCTGACTCTCTCATTCTCTCTCTCTCTCTCTCACACACACACACACACACACACACACACACACACACACACACACTAGCCCTACACTTTGCAGACACTACACAACCACCACACACATTTATATAGAGAGCTTAAGCCAAGATAACAGCGGCTGTTTTAATTGGGGGAGTGAGGAAGACAGGACTAGAGAAGAGGTAGGAGATTCCTGGGTCATGATCCCCGTCTCTGACAGTGCGCAGTGCAGCCACGGCTTGTCTGAGGACCAGAGGTGGCGCTAATGGCATCGATTTAATTTAAGAGGAGTGGAGCTTTTATTTTATTTTTTTTGGTGGGGAGGGATGGGTAGGTTTGTGTGGAAAGGTTTGGTTTTTTTTGGAAATGGGTGGGGAGGGGGGTGGAGTGGGTTTGAACAAAAGATGTTTTGCTTTTTTATTTTTATTTTTAACCCATGAGTCTGTAATTAGGAAAAAAAATAAAAAAAATAAAGACATTGTGTAAAAAGTACTGATTTGTAGTTTTTAAGCCTTAGTTCAAAGTGGTTATTTTGAGAAAGTTTGGAGAACTGTTGTTGTGGAGTCCTGCAGTGATCATCCACCTAAATCTCCTAGCTGAAACGTCCCATGTTAGAGACCCGTAATTGGCTTAGAATAGAAATGACCATTGGCTGTCCTATTGAAACAGCAGTGCATCCTAGTGATGGCCATATGAGGCTTCACTACCATTCTTCTAGCAGCAGGATATTATGCTAGCAGCGCTAACTCAGATTTTCTTTTTCAAAATAAGCCATCATTGAAAAATATAAGGCAATATTTAAAAATAGTCTGTACATTTTAATGTCCTTTCCTTAAAATTCAATGAAGTCTTTTATTGTGATAAAGAAAATCTGAGTGCTGCCAGCATATTATCCTGCTGCTAAAATAACGCTAATGAAGCCTCGTTTGGCCATCACTAGTGCATCCCCTGCCCCAAATCACCTGCTGCACACCTAAATCTGATTATGATTTGTGACATGTCTGAGACAGCGTGAGAACAGTTCTTTTATGAATTTTGTAGGGGTTAAGATCGCACTAGAGTGCATCTTTTAATATTAGTTTACATTTATTTCATGCTTTATATCCTTCAAATGTCTTTACAGCCTTGATTTTGGTGCACTAGATAAAAGTCATTGCCACAAATGTATGGACACTTGCACTACAGGTCAAAAGTTTGGGGTTACTTAGAAATGTCCTTGTTTCTGAAAGAAAAGCAATTTTGTTAAAATATCAGAATTGATCAGAAATACAATGTAGACGTAAATGCCTTTTGTAGCTGGAAATGGCTGATTTTTAAAGGAATGTCTACATAGGCATATGTAGGCCCATTATCAGCAACCATCAGTCCAGTATTCTAATAGCACGTTGGATTTGCTAATCCAAGTGTATAATTTCAAAAGGCTAATTGATCATTAGAAACCTCTTTTGCAATTATGTTGGCACAGCTGAAAACTGGTGCTGATTAAAGAAACAAAACTGGCCTTTAGACAAGTTCAGTGTCTGGAGTGTCAGCAATTGTGGGTTTGATTACAGGCTCAAAATTTCCGGAAACAAAAACTTGTCAGGCTATTCCATGCGAGAAATTGCCAAAAAACGGAAGATCTCGTACAACTCTGCGCTGTTCTGTGAAGGGAGTAGTGGAAACTGGCTCTAACCAGAATAGAAAAAGGAGTGGGATGTCCTGGTGCACAACTGAGCAAGAGGACAAATACATTAGTGTCTAGTTTGAGAAACAGACTTCTCACACATCCTGAACTGGCAGCTTCATTAAATAATACCCTCAAAACACCAGTCTCAACATCACCAGTGAAGAGATGTAGTCTGGGATGCTAGCCTTCTAGGCAGAGTTGATAAGGGAAAACCCATGTCTCAAACTGGCCAAGAAAAATATTAAGATGGCCAAAAGACCACAGTCATTGGACAGAGGAAGATTGGAAAAAAGTCTTATAGACAAATGAATCTAAGTTTGAGTTGCTCAGATCAAAGAACATTTGACACATGCAGACCAAATGAAAAGATGCTGGAGTGCATCTGTCTAGCATGGTGGATGCAATGTTATGGTCTGGGGGTGCTTTGGTGGTTGTAAAGTGGGGATTTGTATATGGTAAAAGGGATATTTAAGAAGGAAAGCTACAGTATCACTCCATTTTGCCATGCCATGCCCTGCAGATGGCACTTGATTGAAACCGATTTCCTCCTACAAGACAATGACCCAAAGTACAGCTCCAAACTATGCAAGAACTATTTAGGAAAGAAGCAGCTGGTATTCTCTCTATAATGGAGTGGCCAGCAGTCACCGGATCTTAACCCTATTGAGCTGTTGTGGGAGCAGCTTGACCGTATAGTATTTAAGTGCCACTCAAGCCAATTCAACTTCTGGGACGTGCTTCAGGAAGCATGGGGTGAAATATCTTCAGATTACCTCAACAAATTGACAACTAGAATGCCAAAGGTCTGCAAGGCTGTAAATACTAGAAATAGAGGATTCTTTGACAAAAGAAAAGTTGAACACTTATTTCACCTAAAAATGTCAATTACTATTTCCTATTCATTTTGCTATATTTCCTATTCGAACTCATTTCACAAATGTTTTCATGGAAAACAATAACATTTCTAAATGACCCCAAACTATTGAGCGGTAGTGTAAATGTTATTAGAGAGAAAATGCAACTTCTTTGACAACTTGAACAAGTTAATAAGCTATTAAGCCACAAAATGGTTGTTGGCGAACACTGACTTCAACAGTCAATTTAATATTTCAACAAAACTTTAATTAGAACAAGAGTGAATTCATTATGGTTAAATGTTTTTTTTCCATATTATACATGTTTGAAAAAGAAATAATTTCTGGTATCAGAAAAATCTCCTGCATTCCATTGGATTTTGGGAATCCAAATCTAATATTGAGTCTGTCTGTGTTAATGAGGGAGTGAAAATAATCCTGGCCAAATAATCCTCATTTGGCCCCCAAAAAATTGTCTCCTTTTCGTGTTTGGATTCCATTCTTGCTTATCTGTGTTTCTTGAACGCTGTAGGTAAAGAACAGCGTTGATTAACCAAAAAAATGCTAATCAATGCACTCAACTGAAATGGTCAAACATTGAAAATGTGATTAATTTAAATCAAATGTACAATTCATCATAAATCAGAGAAGTTCCCTGATGCACTGAAAATAATATTTAAAAAAAAAACCTTTTCTTTTGGTTGTCTTCTTTAGTTTTCTCTTTTTCTTGGGCCCAGGGTTATCCATGTCCTTGATGAAGGGAAAGATACCTTCATTACAACAGGCAAGGATGCCTACATGTTTTAAATACAGCGTCTGTGCCCATTTGATTTACATTGTAAGTGTAATATCTTGTTTGGAACCGTTGCTGAGATAATATTTGTTACTGACCTTTCCAGAATACTTATTTTGGAAGCAGCAGTTTAAATGGTTTAATTATTATATAGGTGATACAAACATTAATCATAACATAAAAGCCTTAAAATCCATCTGTAATCCAAAAAGTTAATCTGCGCTGGTCGTTCATGAGAAATACCTATGTTCTGCCACCAAGTTGCATGTGTCGTCTGGACACCAGCATTTTTGCCGAAAACATAAGTTCATGGCTTCTGCAAAATGTAATAAATTATACTGGCATGTCACTACAACATCTCCAACTCACCTGTCCCTCTCCGCCCGTTAAAGCCGTTATGTCACTGAACCGTGTAATCCCACTCAGCTGACCAGACATTCCCAGCATGCCTCTCTTCTTAGCACTTCGCTCACTGCGAGGAACTGCTAGACGCACCATCATTGACTCCTCAAAGTTTTTCCTGAAGGGAGGAAAACAAACAAACATGCTCAGACATAGTGTAGTATGTAGGTGGTTATTGTGCATGCTGGGAGAAACTGTTGACACCACAGACCTGTGCAGGTCCTCTCGGCTCTGTCTAGCTGTCTTGAAGTCCCTGTGCTCACGGATCTCCTCGGGAGCGTCGCTGTACTGCTGACGAAGCTCCTGGATCACTGAGCTGCGGAGGGCAGCACGTCTCTGCTTGTCAGCCAGCTCCTTTTTCTTGTCTGCCTCAGTTATGTCTCCCTCTACAAAGGGCAAGGAAAGATGAGTTTTGTACATCACAGGTTTTGTAAGTTCATCCATCATAGACATATGAACATTTGTGTTATGTTCCCCTTTAAGAGGGGCTCTCTACATAAACTATATCTGATATTACCATAGTGCATTGGGGCAATCTTTGGGGGTACATATTTCTTGCCACTAGATGTCACTTTTTTCTCAGTGACCTTATCCTTCTCTTCACCATCATCTTCTGATTCTTCCGATTCACTTAGCTATGTAATACAAAAAATAATTTTAGGTGAAGACATTCAGAAGCAGCTAGACTTAACTCTGTGATAAGGGACAATGAAACAAAACAAACAATACTGATACCATTATTTTACTAAGACAGAGATTAGAATTTCTTACTTTGCTAACAAGGTTATCCGGATTGGGACGGAACTGCAATGGGTCATTTTCCCCTACAAAATTAAGGAAAATATTTTACAGGAATGGATATCAGATGCATTCCGATGAGGACATACACTTTTTCGTTCAAATAAAATTCTCAGTATCACATCTCACCTAAGCTCCCAGTCACTGCTGTGCGCACCAATTTATCAATCTGATATCTTAGTTTCTGGTCCAGAGGGCGCATCTTCTCCAGAACCTTTAAATTAGAGCATCACAATTGGCAAAAATATAAAAACAATACCTAGGTCTAAGATAGCATTCGTGAACTCAAGACGAAGAGGTCGACAGTAAATAATTTGAGATGATGAAAGGTCAAACTGTACCAATGAGTGGTACAACATAGTGACCAGCAATTAGGGCATCTTACTGTTCTAACTGTGACCAGTCGGTGGAGGGCACCATTGTCTTTCAAACTACCACCCTCTGATTTAACACTGATCAGGTGAGTGACATCTTGCAGGTAAAACAGCAGCAACTGATATCGCAGGTCAAGGAAGGACAAACCCTAAATATAGGATACATTTTCAAAAAAAACATTTTAGAGACACATAATGACACCTGTTTGAGTACACGTTCAATACCGCTTTTAACAGCATGACATGTCACGATTATAATATTCACTTGCCTACATCTGCTACAACTTTGAGAAACTGGTAAAAATATTGCTTCCACCCCCAAAAAACGATATCAAAAACGATATTACCTTTGACGTTTGGAATGTTCCATTTTTGACCTTCTTTAGCAAATCACGAACATGGCTAGTAACTGAAGCCACCTAAGTAGGATTGAATGAGCACAGACCATCTGAGCAGCTGCTAATACATTTCAGGAACTAGTAATATTTCTTAACTAGTAATCGTTAGGAATGTTAAACAACACTATTTTAGCTGTCAGATAAACTACCTTATAACCAGAACACAAAAAAACTACAGAACACAAATACTGTAACTAGTAAGCAAGTGTTAAATCACAGTTTAACCAACCTGTTCAGTGAGACAGTTTAGTAACCGCACAGCACTGGGTCCATCACTTTCAATTAGATCCTGAAAGACATAGCAAATCAATGAGCAATACGTCACAAATGACTAATCCCAAGAAACCGTATCGGATATTTAAGACTTGGCTACTAGGATTCATGTTTTAAATCTAGCTAAGCTAATTAGCTAGCAAGTCAACGTCTAACTGACGAACCCTATGTGGCGTGACTCGAAAATTGCTGCTTTTATCAAGCAATACATATGTCAGAAGGTTAATAACATTAACATGTTTAATAAATATCAAATTCATAGCTATATGACATAAAAACCCAAAGCATTCAGCTTTACTCACGCTTTCAGTATAGGAAGCCGCCATTTTAAATGAAAGTTGCAGGTACGGAACATCTGAAAGGACAGTTACGGAAACGCTAAAAACAGCTTCGTACAGGACCATGCATGCCCATGACCGTTCAATGTCTCATGAAATCCAAACAATTGTGAATAATGTACAATGTTCATGTCGAAAAAATTAAATCAACCAAAAAATGTTTGCTTATAACGAAGAGAGCAATTGTGTAGTATGTATATCTATGGATGAAACAGCTGAGGAATACCAAGCACATGAGGCATTTTCTAGTTATTTTATTCAAATAATGTATATAGCTACTGACCATAGCACAGCATGAAATATCCCATTATATTCCTAATAACGTACCTATGTACAGCCACACATCACCACACATTTAATTATATGTAAAGCAGGATGTGACACAAAAAAGTTTAAGAAAAGAAACTGTTAGATAAGAATATAAAAACTATTGGGGGATGTGACTGACATGTGCTCAGAAACACACGCACCCATGGCAAATGCTACCATAAGAGGGAGAGAGTTGGAGAAGGAAAATAGAGTGAAAGAGAGGTGGTGATAGATAGAGGAAGTTGATGGTGTGATCTGATGAGTACCTGTCTTAACAGCATTTATGAGCATAAGGAACTCACAGAAGGGAGTATAAAAAACGGAAAAAGAGGTAAGACAATATACAATGTCAATAAATATATATACTTAATCAATATTTTTGTGAACATTTTCAAAAATTGATGGTAAGAAGGAAAACGAATCTGTCATAAAATGTAGTAAACTTTTATTTATAGAAAATACATACAAAAAATAAATACTTTATGTAAATAGTTCAGCAAGGATTATTGCAATGTACTGGCTGTTTACTTGTTCAACTTTTTGAATGACCTGCCATTCAGGGTCCTACTTTCTCACTCCTCTCATCACACACATTGAAGAAACATACATACATATTAATGACAACCATGTACTATGTGGAAAAATTGTTGTATCAGGGAAGGAAAGACACATTTACTAAATGTTGGTTCTTAAAATATATTTTCATTTGGCTTTTTATAGCATTGTGAAACATTACAATGGGCCTAAAAGTAGTTATGATGTTTTTTTAAAGATACAGTCTTGGACTTCTGCGAATAACTGTTTTTTTTTTAATTTACCATTTTGGTCTGGATGTGTAATATGTTGTTTATAAGTGTATAATGTAGAATCACTATCATACCTCGGTTAGCCTTGACATTTTTAATTTTAAAATGTTAATAATATGGGGCACATATTTGCACAAACAAAACATATTCCGTAATTTTTGGGGACCCATTTTGTCTCAACCGCACCACTTCAAAAGTTGAGTGGACAAAAACCCGGGCATGAACCTTTAATTGGCGCGAGGATTATTGTGTCAGGAGACAACTCTAAAATGTGTCTGAATCCCAACAGATGTCTGGATCTCAGTCTTCTGTGATTCAAGAGTACAGCCCCACTGCTTCTGCTCCATTCACAACCTTCAGTCACACTCTCACCCACGCCACTACAACCCTGGCGCTGAGCCCAGACCCTCCAGTCCCCTTAACCAATCAAATTCCTCAGATGGAGGGGATTCCATACAGTCAGTCTCTGGATGTGCAGGGATTGGTCAGGACTGGCAGTAACAGAATGGCAGAGCAGATGATGGGATTGTCATACCTGTCCTACGCGCCTTGTATCAACCCATCTTCCACTGAGACTGCCGGCCAACAGAGCCACATGCTGCAGCAAGTACGTGGACCCGGTGCTCTTTCTGTTCTCTTGAGAACGGTCTTTCAGTTTGCAGTTTAATGTATGTGCTTTTTGCATCCGTGTTCTCTTCCCTAATTTGAACGATTTCCTCCGTCCCAACCCCATATGCCTGCCCCGTTTCCCTACAGGACTTTTCTTCCTTCCTACTACCACATCCTCCTGGGCCCCTGCGAAATCACCCGCTGAAGCGGGGCTTGACCAAGGACAGCATGGAGTATCGGCTGCGGCGGGAAAGGAACAACATTGCCGTGAGGAAGAGCCGAGACAAGGCCAGGCGGCGCATACAGCTCACCCAGCAAAGGGCTCTGCAGCTGCAGGAGGAGAACTATCGGCTGCAGGTTCTCATTGGGCAACTGACGCAGGAGCTGGACACTCTCAAAAACATCCTGTCGCAGCGCCACCTACGGGCCAGGGGGGAGACTGCGGCCAGGGAGGAGGGCTGTTGAGTATGTTGAGGAGTGACGTAGAGAGCAATGTATTGTTCAGTGTGATTTTTTTTTATTTTTTATATCAAAGTATGTTTTGTCTGTCACATTGTTGAAAACGGTGAATTCCTAAAAAAAAAAAAAAAATTATGAAAGATGTGCTTCCGTTTGGGATTATACCAAATGTTGGCTTAACACACCATTAAAAGGCAACAAAGTTTGTGAATGAAATATAGTTCCAATAATTTACTAAAGCTTTTTACCTTTAGTTAGACATGACACAGATTTCAGCACACTATCTACCTATGCTATCTGTCCTTGGAAATGACATGGCAAGAATGATTGCTCAATCTGGTTACCCAACACTTTTCATGGTTTCAAGAACGATAATTGAAATAAGACAGTTGACAGCCAGTTTTGTTGGAATTACTGGAAAGTAATGCCCTTACCAGGAACAACTTACTGTTATATTCTTATTTCTAGGAAAATATTAAGCAAAAGTAACTGTGGATTCATTACTTTGGCATAGCACAACTATATTTTAAATCAACATGTTTAAAATAAAATGCATTTATATGGACTTTTTTAATAGTGTGTCATCTGACTAAGAGTTAAAGAGGAAAGATTCAAAAAGAGGTAAAATCGTTTTTTATACAGAAAACTATAGTAAGGGCCACATTAAATGCGTATTGGAGAAGTTCAGATTCAACTAAATTTAAAGGCAAAGTTCTTAGCGGAGACTGTACTCACAATGAATTGCTTTCAGAAAATAATTTTAAAATTGCATGACAGACTTTCCATATTCAGTTAATACAAGTTGAGTAGACCATTGAACATCTAGAAATGCCAATTCATTAATTAATCAAACAATATTTCCTTTCACCTGAAAACACAACCACATCACACTAATAATAATAATAGTTAAAAAATACAATAATGATAACAATATAAATAATCAAATGTCTTCATCCTTCAAGTAATTATATTGCATCTATAGGCTTATTCAGAGTAGTATTTTATATAGGCCCGCAAAGACACTCAGTGATGCCCCCCTTCACTTAGCTCACAAGGCCGTTAAAAACAGACACAATGACAAAGGAGTTTTATGGGTAGTAAGCAAGGCTGGCCATTGTGGGATGGGTAGGATTTCAACACGGCATGGGACAAAGACCAAAACAGATGGTATCTGCAGAGAGCTTTCCTGTGGCAGCGATTGCAGTCAAGGGAGAGATAGATAGGAAGCAAGGGGCCTGAAAATAGTTCGCCAAACATCTTAGATAAAGTATCATGACATGTATATAGATATCTAGTGTTTAAGACACAATGTACCACTGTTTACTGATTCTGGTACATGCAATGGCTGTGAGAGCTAACATGTGTTGAAATTACCCTCAATGTCTCTGTGGGGCAATCTGTGGTCCCAGGACTGCAATGTCCCCACAGAATGAGGAAAGACAGTATTTCATCTCATCCCAAGTTACGCAAGTATGTTAGAAAAAGATATATAAAACCCCAACCACACAATAAAAGGAGCGGGTATTTTGCAACAGAAAAAAGATTTTCAAGCAATTATTGTCATAATATGAAAACCAAATGTTTTTAGAATAGTGTAAAGGAATAGTGTTTCTAGATATCTATGCAAAATTAGAACATTTAATTTCCTTCTAAACTCTTATAATTACATAAAACAAAGAAGCTTCTTTGTTTAGGAATAGTGTGGGCATAACCCAACAACAGAATGATGTGTGAGTATATCAGTCATTAAATATATTCATGCAAGTACATTGTTGATTGGCTATCTCACCCTTCTCTAAAACACTGACTTGCCAAGCTTATCCTCATCAAGAGGATATCGTCATGAGTGAAGACATTTTTTAAATAGTTTTATAGTTTTTTTTCTCCAATTTATAATTTGGCTAGAAATATTATTTAGGATGTCAACAATGTGATGTGGGTATGGGTTAAAATAATATTAATCTTATTAAAAAGGTAAATCTGCTAGGCAATGACTTCCTCAGGCTATTAGACAGTGCATATTAGCCTGAAATTTTAACCATTCTAAATGTGCGTGACTAATAAATTCTGAGAAAATGGCACAAGCATTACAGAGTAAAGTTCTGTCGTGATTTCATTTGAATGAATGATACGACAGCAAGGGCTTGGACAAATGGAGGCAAAATCTGTATGGGGAAGGGTTAGGGGCACCAACTGCAGCGTCCCAAACAAGCCAATTTTCTGGTTTACAGGAGTCTATCGTTTATTGGTCATATATTATACACTCAATACACAAGACAAACCACACAAGGAAATTCTTATGTGAAGGTTCATGCTCCCCAATACTATAAAGATACGAAAACAATAATAACCTCAGAAGTAAGAATACAGATAAGGCATTTACATTAAAATGTACACGGTGTGTGTTGGTGTGTCTGTCTGTCTGTCTGTCTCTGTCTGTCTGCCTGCCTGTCTGCGCATGGGTGAGCACGTTGCCTGAGTGTCTGCTCAGCTGAACAGAGTCAGTGAAGGCAGTTGGACCAGATCACGTGTTCAGCAGTCTGTTTTTGCGCCTTTTAGTTGAACACCTTACGCGTCAATACAGCCCCTGTGTGACCAACAGTAGGTAACACAATAAACACAATAAGGCTAGGGTGTGAAAGGTCCTTGGTAATACTTCAGGCTTTCATCAGGCATTAATTTAGATTAGGGTTGTCATGACATTAGATTTTCACTATACGATTATCATGGCCAAAATAATTCACGATAACGATATTGTCATGATATCTATAGAAAATTTGAAGGAAAAAAAATGCTATCAGTCAAATTCATCGTAAACTTTATTGTGTGTTTTGTTCTTTTTATGCAAATTAATTACTTTAACCATAACTATACAAATTTAAAAAAATGAAAGCGTACAAAAAGAACAATTGCACTTAATGGACAGTGAAAAGACAACAAGAATAACTGATGAACAAAAGATCCACAAGGCCTAACACAGAGATGAGTTTTTGGAAAAATACAACAAATTTTCGCCTAGTGAAAAGGCTACAAAAATGACATGTCTTTGCATTAATTGAAATGCCAGTGTATAAGTCCAGCCTCGTAGTTTCACCACACGTATCATTTGTCTGTAGGTGACAAGAATAAGCTTTTCAAAAACCGAGAGGGGTTTTTGGAAAAATACAACATCATTTTTGCCTTGTGAATACGGTATTATCATATGCGTATTATTAACATGATACCAATATTGTATTCTTTAAACATCACGATTATCGTGAATACCGGTATATCGCCACATCCCTAATTTAGATAGCGGTCATGTGCGGACCAGTTCCCATACCAGGCCGATGAGGGTTCTCTGAAAGGTCCAGTGTTTGGAGAGAACCCAGGGTGGTGTTGTGTTGCTTTAGTTGCCTCACAGAGTCTACGCTGCACACTTTTGACAACACTGCTGGCGTTTTCTGGTCTTTGAGGAGTCCTTGGCAATGTTAAGGCTTTGGAATTTTAAAGATATGCATTTTTGGGTGTTTTTGGTGAAAAATAGAAAAGCCTTTTTTTTCTCCCCTGAGAGCGTAGTAGGTGGCATTCAAACCCCCACTGCAGCAGTGAATCAGAGGCAGAGCGTGGATCCGTAGGCCCCAGTGCTGACAAACAGCCGACTCTCCCTCCTGTTGATGTGAATTGGGGTGGGCAACCTACTCTGCATCCGGAAGTCAACAATCTTCTCGTTTGTTCTGCTGACATACAGGGAGAGGTTGTCGTCCTGGGGCCACAACGACAGTTTGAATACCTCCTCCCCACATGATGCCGGTGCGGGTATCGTGCAGAGCCACGCAGTACTTGGTGAACAGGAGGTAAAGCAGGAGGCTGCAGCCACAACCAAGAGGGTCACCAGGGAGAGCTGTTGCTGCCAGTCCTCACAGCCTGAGGTCTTCCCGTCAGAAGGGACAGTATACTGTTGCACAGGACTGTATGAATTGATCCAAGACTAAATGAAGAAATCCCTGCTTACCATGACTCCCCCCGGGCGATGCTAGCCAATTAGAACGGGGCTTCCTATTCACTTGACAGCTAGTAGTACCATCCAGGCTTGAACCTTGACTGTGGTGGTCAGAGCATCTTAGACTGTTGTGGCACCTGGGAAGCCCCATTGTACAGCTTTCTAGGGCAATATTTCCAATCTGGTGGGTATTTCACAGACTGAACGATAAATGCTGCCGATGATGACTTACAAATGATGTTGACATTTCAAGTGCAAGGATTCGCATATAATACTGGACATAACATTGTTTTACTTTTGTTTGTAAATAATGTAATTGTAAAGAAACACCATGTAGCCAAGTAGGGTTAAAATTGTCATTAACATCTCATTGTCGGTAACTCGGTTGTTGTAATCAAAGTTTGTATCGACGTTGGCCTATTGTTTTTGATTATTACAAATTATTGTTTCAACTTGTTCTTTTTAATTAACAGATTTTTTCTTAAACTTTATAAAGGCATTTATTATCTTTTTCAAAAATGATCAAACCCAGGAGTTTTAATGTTCATTTGATGATGTCATGACATGCATTTTTCCACCTGGTGGTGGCCTGTATTAGCACATCTTGTGACTTCATTTTTATTTTTGCATACCTTTGACTCTCCAAATTTTTTGTATGATATCCAATTCATAGTCAAGGCCCTGTTTCGTCTCAGCTAATCCCAGCAGATTCTGGACAGTTAGTTCCAGAGCAAATACAATGCTGTTCTGGTACTTCACGCTGTTCGGTCAACAAAAAAGACTACACTGGAATCTGTGAGTGCAGGAAGGAATACACTCTCTGGGCTTCACCCTAAACTGAGTTCACAAGTGCCCAAGATGTCAAAAATATGGTTCTGATCATTTGCACCACCCTCCGTTAGGGAAATCCGAAAACAGGATTCAAAATCCTGGTCTCCCAACGAAGCAGAGCTAACTGTGAGGCAGCAACTATACGACTGTACCATTCAGGCAACCTAAATCAAGTGGTTTGAAGTAATGGAAAAACAAACTGAAATCTTCAAGGGGGAAAAATGAAATATAAAAACCTTACAATAACGTCGTTGCATAAGTGTGTACACCACACCCTCTTATAATTGGGGATGTGGCTGTGTTCAGAATTAACCAATCACATTCAAACTCATGTTAAACAGAAGTCATTACACACCTGCTATCATTTAAAGTGACTCTGAATAATCACAAATAAAGTTCAGCTGTTCTAGTAGTATTTCTACTAGAACAGCTGTCATTTAAAGTAGTAGTTCTAGTAGACATGCTATCATTTAAAGTAGTAGTTCTAGTAGACATTTTCTTAGTTGTATCTCAAAGCAAAGGCCATGGTCCGCAGAGAGCTTCCAAAGCATCAGAATGATCTCATTGTTGAAAGATATCAGTCAGGAGAAGGGTACAAAAGAATTTCTAAAGCATTAGATATACCATGGAACACAGTGAAGACAGTCATCATCAAGTGGAGAAAATATGGCACAACAGAGACATTACCAAGAACTGGACGTCCCTCCAGAATTGATGAAAAGACGAGAAGAAAACTGGTCAGGGAGGCTTCCAAGAGGCCTACAGCAACATTAAAGGAACTGCAGGAATTTCTGGTAAGTACTGGCTGTGTGCTACATGTGACAACAATCTCCCGTATTTTTCATATGAATGGGCTATGGGGTAGGGTGGCAAGACGGAAGCCTTTTCTTACAAAGAAAAACATCCAAGCCCGGCTGAAGTTTGCAAAAACAAACATCAAGTCCCCCAAAAGCATGTGGGAAAATGTGTTATGGTCTAATGAAACCAAGGTTGAACTTTTTGGCCATAATTCCAAAAGGTATGTTTGGTGCAAAAACAACACTGCACATCACGCAAAGAACACCATACCCACAGTGAAGCATGGTGGTGGCAGCATCATGCTTTGGGGCTGTTTTTCTTCAGCTGGAACCGGGGCCTTAGTCAGGGTGGAGGGAATTATGAACAGTTCCAAATACCAGGCAATTTTGCACAGAACCTTCAGGCGTCCGTTAGAAAGCTGAAGATGAAGTGGAAGTTCTCCTTTCAACATGACAATGACCCAAAGCACACATCCAAATCCACAAAAGCATGGCTTCACCAGAAGAAGATTAACCTTTTGGAATGGCCCAGCCAGAGCCCAGACCTGAATCCAATTGAACATCTGTGGGGTGATCTGAAGAGGGCTGTGCACAGGAGATGTCCTCGCAATCTGACGGATTTGGAGCGCTTTTGCAAAGAAGAGTGGGGAAGTATTGCCACGTCAAGATGTGTCATGCTAATAGACTCCTACCCAAAAAGACTGAGTGCTGTAATAAAATGAAAAGGTGCTTCAACAAAGTATTAGGTTAAGGGTGTGCACACTTGTGCAACCATGTTATTTTGAGTTTTTTATTTTTCCCCCTCAAAGATTCCATTTTGTTTTCCAATTGAATTGTTCATGTTATAGGTCACATTAAAGGTGGAAAATGTTCTGACATGATTTATCTTTGTCTCATTCTTTTACATCACAAGAACCTGGCATTTTAACAGGGGTGTGTAGACTTTTTATATCCACTGTAACTGACTTTGATATAGGCTGAATTACATTGGTTTTAGAGGGTTGGCACCCCAGTGCAGACATCAAAAGCCTGTCGAAAAATTAGGTTGAGCATGGAGGAATTAATGACCTACACGTGGACATATTCACTTAAGAGGTTCAGACAGTGGTGGTCACTACCATTTGGCAAAGGTAGGCAGCCACCTATGGCCACAGAAGGTGGAGGGCAATCATGTTACTTAAAATGACACTCAAATTAAATCATCTTCGTCTTCTAATGCATTATCTATGTTTCAGAATGAAGCCCCCTCTTTTTCTCAAATGGTCTGTCCTATATTGTTTCTAACAGAAGCAGCCCGAAAGATGTTTAGGTAGCTTACTCATTCAACCTGAGCTGGCTACACGACACAAGAGTTGGACAGAATTTAAAAAAAATATATAACGCTCGTATGTGAGCAGGGCAGAAAAAAGATGGAAGGAGGAAAATAGCGTGTCCATAACAGTAGTAGCTTAGTGGCTGCGGCTTCCAATCTAATGACACATGTAATAGAAATAGATTTGCTAGGGAGTTCAACCTGACTAGTGAGTAGACTATCAAATTGTAGTGTATTTCTCGTTGCCTACCCTGACTTAGACCTCACTGCACATCACTGAATGACACAAAATATAATATCTGATCCATGTATATGTGACCCTCCCAGCTGACAGATAAGGAAAGGTGCAGCATAGTGAGAAAAGGAAGGTATATGAATGCACATGAACACTGTACGCTTAAACAAAATGGCTAAACGCTTTGTGCTTCACTGTAGTCATAGCTTGTAATGTTTGCTCTACTGAGGGGCAGCAATGCAGTGTCTTTGGAAGTTGCAGTTCCATTCAACAATAAAGAAAGAAGGAGTGTTCAATATGTTGCTGGTATGGCTTTGATAAGGACAATAAGGTAAAAAATAGATGATGTTGGGGCCTCAACCAATCTCTGCCTAGGGCCCCCAAATCACTAAAACTGCCACTGTGTTCAGTCTTAGTAGCGAAATCAAGAGTTGCTGGGGTCTAGAATTCAACCAATTACCATTGATATTTCAGGGATTCTTTTGGCTGCTACAAGGCCTACGTCACGTAAAATTAGACAACAATAAAAATTAGACAACAAAATCAGACAACAATGTCGATCGATTTATTTATAGAAAAAATTGATCGATATTGATAAAAATATAAGTTTGACGTGACGTCTGAGCTTCATTCTGCCAACAAATAGCAAGCAAGCAAGTTTATTTATATAGCACAATTCATACATAGAAGCAATTCAATGTGCTTTCAAAGAAAAAGAAAAAATACAAAAATACAATAGCATAAAAACAAATAATCAAATGAAAACATCAAAACAACATCATAATAATAAAACATATAACAAGAAAATAGAAATAGAATAAAAACGGGATAAAAACATTGGAAGCTATAAAAGCTGTAAGGCTAAACAGTGTGGTTAAGTTTAAGTGCTCAGTCATAAGCGTGTGAAAAGAAAAGTGTTTTTAACCTGGATTTAAAAATGCATACGTTTGGGGCACGTCATAATCTTCTGGTAGTTTATTCCTGTTGTGTGCAGCATAACTGCTAAACTCAGGTTGACCATGTTTAATTGGGACTCTGGGTTCTACTAGCTGACCTGTGTTCATGGATCTAAGAGCCCTGCTCGGTTTATATTCTTCAAACATATCAGAAATGTATTCGGGGCCTAAACCATTCAGTGTTTTATAAACTAAAAGCATCACTTAAAATATATTCTGTAACTGACTGGAAGCCAGTGCAAAGATTTAAGAACCGGAGTGATGTGCTCTGTTCTCTTGGTCCTGGTTAACATTCTAGCAGAAGCATTCTGAATAAGCTGCAGCTGTTTTACAGTCTTTTTGGGGAATATCGCTTTAATATCGCTTTAATCAGCTACATTGTGCCCATCAAAAATGGGTCGGTCCCAAGTGTATATAGGCAAAAAGCAGATGGCTGCTCTCCATTGAAATACAAATAGGAATGCGCGCTCTTTCAAGCTTGAGAAAAATCTATGATTTATGGCCCCACCATGCGGCAGATGGCTCAATGTGCAAGCAGTGAAAGAGATGACGTCTCCTCAACGATTTTACCCGACTTCTCACGAGTCTGGGGCTCGTTTCTTCCAATGCAGTTTTCCAGCGCCTCTTTGTCCGAGAGGATCGTTCGACTATTGCTGTGTCTCGTCCCCTTTAAGATGATGTCGGAAAAATAATGATTTATTATTTAATTACTTTGTTTCATGTCGGCGGACAAAAACTTGGGTCGAGTAACAACGCTAGAAATCAGGGACGGTAGCATCAACCTTTTGCTTCCTAAAGTAGGTTCCAGTACTGTAGCCTATGTTAAGCTCTGCGTTCTTTGACAGTTTCTAGTTCTTCATAAAAGACTACCCCGGGACAGTACGCTAGTATATGTCACAGGAGGATGGAATAACAGACAAAGCCGAGAGAAAGAAGACGCATAGGAAGAGTAAAGGGAATGCGGTGAAAATCCACTAAATTTGGAACACTGTTCCCTTTATCCACAGCAATGTTTTGGCTTGACCAAAACGGACGTTTCAAAGTGACATTGTGCAGTCGTTAACCCACGGTATTTATTATTAAATCAGACGACTGTACTAATACGCAAAGAGGTAAGTCCTTTTCTTGTTTCTGTCCCAATTTCACGCGCGCCGACAGACAACAATATTGTATCTTTAACAGAATAATGTGTGTTGCTTTCTTCCCAGCGCAAGGTGTATGCGTGCGTTTGTGCGAGTGACTGAATATGACACTACCATATATATATGTTGGCTTTTCATTTATTAATGTGGCTAATGTCACGAATTATTTTATTTAAGGTGGTTTGTGTTCTGCTTTAAAAATGTACGTTGGCTATTTTCCTTCGTTGCAGTACTTTTGCTTGCCTAAAAAAGTATCTTATGTAACTGGAATTCTTTAAGCAGTACTTCCTGGCCTTGTAGTAAGAACGTCAACATTATAGACCATGTGCACTTACGGCTGAGATAGTGTAATCCTAGATCAATTCTTGATCCAGAGCATCAGGATTGATCTGGAACGTACACTTTGTGTCTGTTATATCCAGTAATATACACTAATCGAATAAATATTATTTTATGTAGTTGGAATTGCTTTCACTATTACAAGATTAGTTTGGAGATATAATTTACCAGGCTTTAAAACTATGCAAATAAGGTATTTAAAAAAGTCTGTTCAAGTCTCAAATAAAACAGATCCACCTAACAAGCATGTTCACTGAAGCTTATAATCTATTTAGGAAAAAGTAGCCTTGGTTAATCCAAGAGTGTGAATATATGTATTTTTTTCCACAGATATTTCCTACATTTCCCACCCTGTCTGAGGAGTGACCACAATCTTTCTTCCCCTCATTCATGACGTCACCTGAGTCCCCACTCCCTTCCCCTTCCCCCTGTCCGCCTCCGCCTCCCTCCCTCCCCTCCTCTCCCACATCTCCTGCTCCCTCCTCCCTCCCGCCTCCCCCTTCCCTGCCTCCCACGGGGGAGGTGATGGTCCTTGCCCTGGGGAGGAAGAAGCAGCGGATGCTCATCTGTCTCTCCATCCTTCCCAATTTCTTCCTGGCCTTCCTTCTCTCCTCGGACCCCCTACTTACCCTCGCCTCGCCCCACCACTGCCGCCTTCCGGGACCCTTGCCTGCCCCACAGGTCCTTAACGCCTCCCTGCCGTGGGAAAAGGGGGACAGGGTGGGGGACGGCGGGGGACTCTCTCAGTGCAAGCAATTTATCAACGGTACCCAGTCTGGGGTGGAGAACTGTGAAGCTGGCTGGGACTACAACGTCACAGAAGGATTGAGGAATAACATTGTTACTGAGGTACGTGAAGGACAACTGTCGGCCTCGTTATTTGCTTGATTCGTTTGTCTGTCCTAAGCTCAGGAGCGATCGCTAGCGGGAGTCATTGAGAGTGCTTTTATAAAAATGCACAACTATTCTTTAATAAGAACACATTATTACTCTATAATAACAACGCGTTATCATACCGATGAGAGGTGGAATTGTTCTACCCTTACATGGTGAAAAATGTGCGTGTAAAAATACTTTGGCCATTAACACAGCTTTGAAGAAGTTTGTCATAGTTATGACACTGTTAGAAAGCATTTGCACTAGCAGAGTGAATTCTTGAGTGAATGTATAATCAAATTCTTTCGTCCTTTTGTTGTATACTTGTTCTACAGTACCGTATGACACGCCAGGTCTAATCTCTATAGCAGAATGACTGTCCACCACACCCTATGGCAGTCTTAAGTTCTCACTTGGCTCAATGTGGACTCTAGTTGTCTTTTATTTTGGTGCGTGGCACACCCAGTGCTTCTGTAAGCTGTTCTGTAGGCCCGTGGGCCTCTGTGGTCAGCTCAGCATACACTGGTTTCAGTCTCATGGAGACCTGCTAAGTTTTAGGAGATATAGACTACTACAGCATTTCCCTACATGTGCTTAAACACATCAACCTGCAAGTATATCAGTCAGTCACTCTGTTCAGACAAACAAAGCTTGATTCAGTGCTAGGTTTCCGCATGTTACCATGAGTCACAATCCACCACTCTAGCCCCACTATGCTGTATCAGGAATCATTCACGGAAACCAGAAAAACCCAGACCAATATCCACCATTACGTATCTTTTATTATGTTTCTTGTCACCATTTTATAGTGGAAAATCCAGGGTTGACAGCTAGGCTTTATTGTACTTTGACATTTTAGTATGAGAAGGGAAAAAAGGAAAAGAACAGGTTTAGGAGCAAATATTTTATAATGCTTTCACGTCATGTTTAAAAGCCATTTGGGAAGTTGGTGAACTTGTTTGGCTGCAGGTTTGACATTTTTTCTTTTGTCCCAAACACATCATACTGAATGTCAGCTATGCTCTCATTTGTGATGTTACTATTGAGTGCTGCTATCCCGACCAGCGATAGGATGAGGGATAGTAATTGACAGGCTTTCATGTGTCCCTTCATAGTCCAATGACATAAGGCATTGTTAGCAGCTGCTTCGTGACAGTGCCCAGAAACAATGTAATCTCTGTAGATCATTATAAACATCTAGCTTTCAACAGTAGAAATTGCATTCACAGAGCACTTTAGATATAATAACAAAGTAACTAATTTCAAACACTGAACAGTAATGATTGAAATCACATTAAAATTTTATTTTTCCTTTGGTTTAAATTCTTCTTGTTTATGATCTGAAACAATGATCAACAGATGGATGATAATAGTCTTCTTCAGGTTTTTTTAATTCCTGAACGGAAATGATAAAGATCATCTTTCAATTTACTGTAGTTTGGTTTAAATCACAGTCTCTGTATTACCTGAACGTTGTTCTACAGATGGAAGTATTGGGCATAATTTACCATTACTTACCATGCCATAACATAACCTACCCCATGGCAATATACCACATCATTCACTACCATATTATAAAATGGGTTGTCCGAGCCCGTAATGCTGATTCGCTATAAGCTGTGGTATGAAACACAACACAACTATGTTGGCATATGGCCAGTATACCATGGCTAAGAGGCTTTCCTAGGGACATCACAACGCCATAACGTACCCTAACATAACATACCATATTGTACCATACCATAACATTCCACAATATATTCTACCATAATATACTGTACCATAGCATATATTATTGTGGAATATATTATGGAAAGTAATGGTAGCATACCCTACCATTACTTTCCATAGTATATTCCACAATAATATACCATAATATACCCTGTCTTCCTTTTCTTTAATCTTCCGTTGCTTCCCCCTCCTACCTGTCCTCTCCAGTGGGATTTGGTGTGTGGTCAATACTGGCTGGTCCCAGTCGAGGAGGTGTGCTTCATACTAGGCGTTTTGACAGGATGTCTGGGACTGGGTTTTGCTGCTGACAGGTAAGACGGGATGAGAAAGTCTGTGGAAAAAAGTTTTTATGCTGGGAGAAGGAAACCTGTTGAGGATTTAACATTAGATGACACCAAATAAATTATGAAACAAGATTCAGTTAATTAAGATGATTGAATGTATCATCTGTGGCCTTTGGCTACAAATTCACAGACTCGGACATGGAACAACGTGGCTGAATGAAAATGGTTTAATCAGTTTTTTATCGAATGAGTGAATCTGTTCAAAGTTTGGGAATACACAATAGGTATCTCAAATAACCATGTATTCACATGGTCTTTATGAGAAAAAAATGATTAAAATAACCCTGGTTCTTTATTAGAGTAATCCTGGACTCCATAATCCGGAACTATTAACTTTGTTTCTACTCCTAGCATCAATGTCTAGAGGGTTGAAATGCCACGTTTTATCCTCCTTCTCTGTTCTATCCTCAGACTAGGCAGGCTGAAGACACTGCTCACCTCCCTGACTCTTTCCGTGGTATTTGGCGTGCTCGTCTGCGTCTCCCCTTCTCCCCCTATCTTCATTGTCATGCGCTTTTGCCTAGCGGTTGCTAGTGCCGGTGTCTACCTCACTCTTTACATCACACGTGAGTAGTCTTGAAATAATGACGCCGTTGTACCCTACAATCTATTAATAGAGTGACGTCACTACTGATATGAACACTGCTGATCGTTTGTAGCGTGACACACACTGTTTCTGGTATTTACTGTTTTTAGTATTTACACTTCACTATGTTCACACGAAGGCCCACATTTTTGTAATTTATCAGCGTTTGGCGTGTGTGTTTGATTGGCAGGTCTTGAACTCTGCGACCCCTCACTACGTCTGTTGGTCACCATGGTGGCCGGACTAACTACAGTTGCTGGGGAGCTGCTGTTGTTGGCTGTTGCTCTGGGCTGCCAGTCCTGGAGAGGGTTACTCGGAGCTGGGGCTGTACCGCTCTCTCTGTTCCTCACCTATGGGTGAGTCTGTGTGTTCTGTGGCCAGGGGATAGTAGCCTATGCAAAAGGGAATAAGGGAGTCATTTAATGAAAGACCTAAATGCAAACAGAAATTGTTGAGAGCAACAGTATTGAATTTATTTCAGTCCTTCTGATTCATCACCTCAGGGCAATAAATGTTTCTTCAGGGTGCAGTGTCCCTCCAAGATTTTGTTAACAGCATTACCTTTTCTGCAAATTTAACAGAGCAAATGAAATGAGAACATTGCCATTTTAATCTTTTGCGAGTTTGTGTGTGTGTGTGTGTGTGTGTGTGTGTGTGTATGTGTGTGGGGGGGGTATGAAGTAGTATAAGCGCTAGAAAATATATATATACATGATATTGTTTTTTTGCTTTGTTTTAGTATTCCAGGGGTATTTCCTGAGTCTCCTCGCTGGCTTCTTCTGTCAGAGAGATCAGCTGATCTTAACTCCTTCAGTGAAAGGAGAGATAGAGAGAGAGATGACGAGAGCTTCACAGGTGTGGGTTTTTTTTCAATAACTTTTGCTTTTACAGTAACACACCATTTGTTGTGTAGGATTTCCAATGTCTTTAATTCGTAAAAAGGTCACTGCCGATGCTTCCATTGTGACATGGTGCTTTGACGCTGCTGTCATTATTGCAGAGCTGGATTCAGAGCCATCTCCCTCTATGTGCCCTCATCTGTCTATCCCAGAGCTTGTACACAGCAGGAACATCTGGAAGAACATATGTGTACTTGGCTTTACCTCGTAAGTCATCTAACAGTGCCTTTTAAAGTTGGACCTCACGTTTTCCCACACTGTTAAGGATAACTGTATTAAAAAAACAACATTGATTTTTGAAAACAGAGTCAGAAACAGAACATGTCAAAACTGACTGTATAGTGTAAGTAAGGACATTTTGGTCATGAAGTCAGTCTCAACCAAAACTCAGTTTTGTAAGACTTGACTGGGTTTTAGTTGACTTGAATCTGTCTCACGATGTATGTGATGGGTGGGTTTTAGTTGACTTGAATCTGTCTCACGATGTATGTGATGACTAGGTTTTAGTTGGTACAATGACCATTGGCCCCCAAACGAAACTAACAGCTGCGTTGACTGACTATAGTCTACCTTCTATCCAATCCCACAGACCGTGAGAAACTTGCCCAGCAGCTCAGCCTTTGTTTACACAAAACATATGTTACAAAACATTATTCACTTGAGCACCAAACACATTTCTTAGGTGTAAAATCACAACTCAAAATGTACTACAGATTCCTTGAGTTATCTTTGTTTAATTTCTGTCTGTTTCAAGAAAGCAATACTTACTTGTTACGGTGACCTATACAGCAGACAAACATCAATAACTACCACTTCGAACCACTTCTACAGGGAAATCAGAACTTCCATAATGAGCAACAAAAACCCCATTCAGTTGTTTTTTTTAAATGCTTGCCTGCATGGCATTAGTAGTGGTTCTACTATAGTAGTTAATTGAAAGTTTAACTACATTGTGTAACTACACCAGTCCCTGTTTTCAAGTAGAATATGTACACTACATATAACCATGAAATGACATAGTCAGCCAACTATAATATCAGTATTATCCTGGTACAGTGCATGCATGACTAAGTTATTGTTACTTAGATAAAAGCCACTGCTATATGGTCTATATTTTTATGGTAGGGACTAGGCACCCATGAGATTCATATAGCTGTTGCTACAAACAGGCCGTGATTTTTACCTTTCTCAGGTTCATTTCCCATGGCATTAGTCACTGTTACAGCTCATTCCGCGGTGATGTCAGAGGCACTGCCCCGAGCTTCTATTGGACCTACCTCCTCTCTGTCTGTGCGGGAGGAGGGGCCTGGCTGTTGTTATGGACAACTGTGGACAGGTGTGGTCGCCGTGGTATTCTGCTCCTCTCAATGACAATGACAGGGCTGGCATCTCTGATTCTTCTCGGCCTGATGGAGTGTAAGTCGGTGCTCAAGGTAGAAGTTGCTCTTAAGGCTATAATCCTTAGTTGCTGTTTCCCTTTTTGAGAAAAAACAACAAAGCATAGACCTAATAAGCATAGTTAGACTGTCATGTGAACCCAAAATTGAAGCTTTTTTTGTTTGCAAACAAAGCCAATGTAAACCAACACTGCGTAACCTCAAAACATGGTTAAAACTAGAATGTTGACATCTTAGACGGAAAGTTCTTGCGTCTATAACTTTATCTGAATTTCAGAATAGTTGCATTGCTCTAGGTCAGTGTTTCTTAATCCTGGTCCTGGGGACCCAAAGGTGTGCACGTTTTTGTTTTTGCCCAAGCACTCACACACCTGATTCAAACTAAAGACGTGATGATAGGTTGATTACGTCAATCAGGTGTGTAGGTTGTAGGGCAACGTTTGAATCAGGTGTGTGAGTGCTTGGGCAAAAACAAAAACGTGCACCCCTTTGGGTCCCGAGGACCAGGATTAAGAAACACTGCCCCTGGCCCATCCCTCTGTATTTGTACCAAAACAGAGACAAGGTTTGCTTTGACCACAGGTCTAGGATCAGACGACTCAATCTAGGCTAAACCATAAAGCAGCAGAATAAGCCTGTTACAGGCTAGCAGCAATGTTTCCATCCCCTTTAACATAGATAACTCTACATTATTGGTTCAGGGTCAACGTCTCATTTGGAATACCAAGAGGTCACATTGCATTTAGTTCATAGCAGTACATGCTATGATGTTACTATGACTAGATAATTTGCTTGATAGATATTTGGTATATGGATAGACCCTGGTTATATGGTGCCATCTCGTGGCTGCAGGGTGGTAAGTCTGTTGATGTAGGACGTTAAAGTAGCAGGCAGGTCAGAGCAGTGTCTCAGTGTCAGCTGTAATCACCAGCTAGTCACCACTCTGGGGAGTTCAGTGCCAAGTTAACTCTTTCTCACTCCCTCTCTCAGATCTGAGTGAGGCGGCCATCACTGTGTTTTCAGTGATGGGGCTCTTCTCCTCCCAGGCGGCTGCCTCTCTCTGTATCCTCTTCACTGCAGAGATCATGCCCACCGTCATCAGGTAAGGGACTCATAGGCCGTCCCATGAGTCTTCTCCATCTGGCCTTGATCCTTATCTTAGACATATATTTAGAACAAAATGACTTTACACTATTCTGGTTGACATTAGCACCGAAAGACCAACTGCCTGCTCTTGGTTGTTTATTTACGTGGGCTGCTATAGCCAGGCTAATTATAGAAATGTTAATGGCTGTCCATTTTTGACTGGATCCACATATTATCTTTCTTGGGTGTCCTGTCGTCTGTTGGATTTCATTGACCTTTGACTTTTCCCACTGATCAAGGGGCAGCGGTGTGGGCACGGTGTTGGCCCTGGGCTGTGTGGGTCGGCTCACCTCTCCGCTGATGGACCTGCGCAACCACTACGGCTACTTCCTGCATCACGTGGTGTATTCGTCTCTAGCCCTTCTGGCTGTGCTCTCCATCCTGCTACTGCCCGAGAGCAAGAGGAAACCCCTGCCCCAGACACTGGCCGACGGCGAGCTGTACCGGCGCCCCCCGCTGGGCCGGAGGAGGAGGGACAACGTGCCCCTGCTGGCCACCCCCAACCCAGAGACTTAGCCCGCAGTAGCCCCTCCCACACAAGTCATAATGCCAGCCCAGAGACTTAGCCCGCCGTAGCCCCTCCCACACCCGTCATCACGCCAGCCCAGAGACTTAGCCCGCAGTAGCCCCTCCCACGCCAGTCATAACGCCAGCCCGGAGTTTCATCAGGTCCGTGCCACCGAAAGGAAGACTGGGAGGAAGAAGAGGGTCAACCGTCTGCTTCAGATGTTTACACAGAGGACTTGGCCGACGTAACAACACACTCTACCCTTCCTAACGTTTTCCAGTCATTCCTAACACAGGAGTGTACGAGACGTCATCTGTCTTTATGCGAGACTTCAAATGAAATTCTGCCATTGAAGTGAGTGTGTGATCCTGGAGAGTTAGCAGCAGGGAGAATGCTCCAGAATGCTGAGATTACACACAGTGATCTTTTCCACACTGCTGGCACCCAATGCACCAGAACGCCCCCATCAGAGATCACAGCTCACAGAGGCAGTCAGGTATGCGGTGGATTGGAACCTGTCCTGTAAATATCGTAAACATAGTTTATTTAATTTAATGAAAGCTGAGTTCATAAAAACAGTGGGAGTTGTGTTACGCAGGGCTGGAGTCTGAGAGGATATTTTGTACTGCATAAAAGCATTGCACTAACGTCTGGATTCAATCCGAAACTGGTTATAGGCATTGTGGCTATTAAAGGCAATGTTAGCGTGGATTACCATTCATGGTAAATGCTGCGGATGTCAGCTCAATTGAAAATGGCCTTAAAAAGCTGCATGCTAGCTTCAGCCAAGATGGGAGAGCGCTTTTGTCTACTGCTCTTAAGGTAACTGGGGAAAATTACATTGTTGAATTCAAGATTTTTTAAGAATAATATTATACTTGAGGGTAGTTTAGGGAACTTTGTAAACTTGCATTAAATAAATAGTAACAGACAACCCTCCTCAAACCCAAAAGTCCTTGGTTGGTAAAAAGAGATATCTGTTGGTTAATAGAGACAATTTAATTAGAATTTACTGTAGTTCCTTAATCTTAGGATGATATGATGATGGTCTTAATGGTCTTGGCTCTCAGACCTGGAACCTGCTTTAGTCCAAGCTCCACTGAAGACATTGAATGAGATGGTAGGAGTGCCTATACATTCAGAGTTAAAGACCTTGGGTAGAGGTAGAAAATGGGCTGCCCGTAATATATTCTACTATTCTATGCCAAATACAAACCATGACCTGCAATGCCCTGAAATGTTGGTAGCGTTAAGTGATGGCCCTGTCCAGAAATCACTCCTAGCTGCTCCATCCCCTGATCCACCCACTCAGCACTGATCTGAAGGAATGACAAGTGACAGTACAGGTGCTGTCAATTCCACCCAGCCAATCAGACTGCAAGGTGAAGATATTTGCGTTTGAGAGTCCAGATACTCACTGTCTTAGAGAAAATCCTGTTTGGTGGCAATGTTGACTTGCATATCAGGAACCTTCTTGCCAGGATTTTGTGTATCTAATTTCAAATATAAAGTCCTAGCTGTTTTGAGGGCTTGACATTTTTCAAAGGGTTTTGGATCTGCTCCAGAAACTTGTGTTGAGCAGAGGTGTTGGCACACATGGACTGAAGGAGGCTTGAAAGCAGGGATTATTAGGAAGGGGAAATGAGAAATGAGGAAGGATAGTTGAGGGAGGAGAAAAGAAACACCTCCCTTCCCTAACACCTCCCTTTGCCGTTCTTTGGTCATTTCTTTACACTCAACCAGTCTAGACACAACGTGACATTATTGATGATGATAATAACTATAGATAACTTGACAATAGTAATATGATGTTAGACCAGGCTGATTGCTTAATGTGATCTATTAAGTATTAACAGCAATGTAACTATGTTAATAGCTCTCCAACCTGAAGTCACTGAAAATAAAATGTTATGTAAACAAAGGGTTGTTGTAGTTTTGGTCTGTATGTTGATACATGAAGGCCATGTGGTTGGAGGCTAACAGCTCCACGTCATATGGTTCTGGTATAACATGACCTTTAGGATGTTTTTTTTTTTTTGTACACAGTGTTTCTTAAAACAATGACATGACTGGTGACCACATGTACATTGATGAGCGGTTTACTATTGATAAGTAGTGGGACATTGAGACAGCGGTCGGCTTTACATCTAACATGAGGCTGATAGATGGACAAACTAGATAATGCAGATGACAGAATAAGACTGTTTTGAATAATATTTCCAACACACTCTGGAAATGGTCAGACCTTGACCCAGGAATGACCCCTGTGGTTAGTAGATGACAGTATGATAGGCTAATCCAAGCCTCTAATGCTGCGATGGAACCTGTTTGTGTGTAGTGTGAAATGTAAGTTGATTTATTTTAGCATGTCCCTGGGATAAACACCAAGAGTCGGGTTAAGGCCAGGGTAAGCAAGTATTGCAGCAAGGGTAAAGTGCCTTTGTCAAGGGCAGATCTTTGCATTTTTCATAGAAATAACTAACTTTTGATTAATTGCCCAATGTGCCAAGTGGTAGATTTCTTTACAGAAACAAAGCAGTAAGAACACCGTGTGGCTAAATTTACCTCTACACTGGACATCAGAAAGCCTATCCAATTCATGATTAAAACTGTAATTTCAACTCTCGTATCATCCTTTCACCCTTATTTAACCAGGTAAAACAACTAAATGTCAATTACAATTATATAATGACAAGGTTGTAAACTATTGCGAGACAGCACTTAGTTGCACATGAACATGAAAGAAACAATCAGAGGCTGTAAGAAACAACAACAAGCACAATGAAATAAGCCAGAGGTCAGTTAGTTACCACATATGAGATAGTAGATATCTGCAGATGGATAAGGTGCACGGGAAACCACCACAAGGAGTGAAAATTATAAAAACAAATGGAATAAGCTACAAAGTTGTTCACCACACGGGATGACATAAATACAATTGCAGTTTGAATGAATAAGTGCTAACGAAAGTGTGACGCTTAGGAGTCTTTTGCATATTGTTTCAATCTTTGGCAGCCACTTCAGGGATAACCAGTAAGAGGTATCAACCACAGTACAGTGTTCTGTTAAGTAGGCTGGTAATGAGGATTGAACTGAGGTAAAGTGGGGATTTGCCTAAGAGGGACGTATATGGTACCAGTGAGTGTGGTGTGAAGTCTGCAACAAGCGCCAGTTTACCAGAGTAGAAAGATTACAATGAGGGGTGTTGAAGTTGGTGACAAAGTGGGTGGCACTGAGATAAGATACATCTAATTTACTTACCCCAGGAATTTTACAGATGGACAATGACCCAAAACATATTACGACCAGCTTTTTTAATGCAAAGAAGTGGAATATTCTGCAATGGCCAAGTCAATCACCTGATCTCAACCCGATTGAGCATGCATTTCACTTGCTGAAGACAAAACTTAAGGCAGAAAGACCCACGAACAAACAACAACTGAAGACAGCTGCAGTAAAGGCTTGGCAAAGCATCGTAAAGGAGGAAACCCAATGTTTGGTGATGTCCATGTGTTCCAGACTTCAAGCAGTCATTGCCTGCAAAGGATTCTCAACAAAGTATTAAAAATGAACATTTTATTTATGATTGTGTTTATTTGTCCAATAACATTTGAGCCCCTGAAATAAGGGGACTGTGTATGAAAATGGTTGCAATTCCTAAACGTTTCATGATATTTTTGTTCAACCCCTTGAATTAAAGCTGAAAGTCTGCACTTCAATTGCATCGTGGTTGTTTAATTTCAAATCCATTGTGGTGGCGTACAGAGCCAAAATTATGAATATTGTGTCAGTGTTCAAATATTTCCAGACCTAACTGTAACTCTTCCTTTATCTTTCGCAGAACAATCTCAACCCTAACCAGCCAGGCTTTAAAAGGGGTTACTCAACTGGGATTGTCCCTCGTCTGTTCTCATCCTCCTAGACTTGTCTGCTCTCAAAGCCGGGTGTCTCAGATTCTGACAAGTTGGATTGCATCCAACCTGGCAGAACTGCTCTGTGGGCTCTCACAACTGGTGTCCCTCAGGCCTCTGTGGTAGGCCCTCTCCTCTTCTCTCTATACACAAAGTCACTCGGCTGTCAAATCCTCATGTTGTCTCGGCTATAATTTAAGATTAAACTAAATTATTATTCTCATTCGACTAAATGACCCAGCTTAGGCCATAAATACTTTGAAAGACTGGTCTCATCTTTAGCCCACTGTTAATCAAATGACAATGGGGCAACATGCCAGCAGATGATGCACTATTCTGATCTTTGTAATTGTCATAAGGATGTATATTATCCTGACTAATTAACTGACGGACTGTCGGATGTAAAAGCATTCATTCAATATCAGCACCTATAACCCTACTCCACTGCTTATAGTTGCTTCCCAAGTAGTGAATGCTTCAGACAAAGGTTTTCTGTCCATGACCTTGACAATCAGGCAGGTGGTAGGTTTCATTTGTTCCCACGTCTCATTATACTTCACAAGTTGTGCACCGCAAACAGAGAAAGACCGTCAGCAGTATTGTCACTGTGTTATTCTTGTACTCAAGGACAGAGGGAGAGGAACAATGCAGTAAACAAGACAGCAAGTTAAGTGACAGGAACAGCTAGGCCACCTCACTGTTCCACACCATGAAATAGGGGGAGGGGACTGTGGATAGATCTCCGTAATATTCACATGCACTATTTTCAACACCGTTTAATCTAAAACCAATGATTTTGGTTATAGATGTCTTTTGCCGTAGAGTTTTGACATTAACAAAATGACACTGATTGGCCAGATGGTGGTGGCACCATAGCAAGCGATTTAAAATGAGAACTTTGCAAGGTCATGCCACTCTGTTAAAGTGTAAAGTCATGACACCTTGCACGTGTAGTTTGAGGAATGTAACCGGCAACCATTTCCTTTACCCCCTTTACCACTAAAGCCATTTGGCACACATGGTGAAGGAAATTCTCAGACACCACTTGTCCAGTTTTGACTACACTTGGTTGAATAATGCATCTTGTCATTTAATAAAATTACACTGATTGGCCCGAGGGGCAGTGCATGTTGTCTTGTTATTTTTAACATCCCATATTCTACCTTAAGCTACACAATATTACAGAAACTACACATTATTTTCTAGCAATTTCTGCTTATGTAAATTCAGAATTTCTTCAGTTTTAATGTAAATTGTAAGGAGGAACTAATAAGTCAATGTCAGTCAATAGCAATAACTTAATAGTCCTAATAACTTTAAATTAATTGGATGAGAAAGTGCAAACAATACAAACCCAGTGTACCATTCACAAAAATTAGGCATTTTGGACGTAATTTACTAACGTACACAATCTTTGTCAGATAAAATGTGGAAAGATTTCTTTGAAAATACTTTTATGTTTCCAGTAAATAAACCTCTCCACTTGTTTTGAAAAGGTCAAAGCTAATCTAAAAATACATACATCTCATATCAATTCCAACAGTTTTGATGTATTCAATATTTTTTAGTAAACACCAGTAGAAAGAACTATAGTAGATAAAATTGAATACATTAAAATACACAGAAGTATTCTAAATGCGTATTATATTATTTAACTTATCTCTTTAATGAACAACCTTAATACAGAAGATGTTTAAAATAATAGTAAACAGATAATGAGCAGGTTTTGAGTGTTTTTACAATGAGGAATTGTGGACTTTAATGGGAGTGGTGATTATTGTCATCGCTCAATGAAATGAATCAGGTCCTATTATTAGCAAGATCCTCTACAGCAAATAAAAATACTTCTCCACAGCAAGTAGGCTACTCAGAACAAGGTCGGCTGCTCCCGTGAAACTCTGGAGGTAAGGTCTTTAACATGTATTCATGTTATATATGCAATTGTGTTGAGTATTTTAGGATTCTGCCTCAAGCTTCTCCCACATATTTGATATTGTACTAACTGTAGGACTTTTTTGGCAATCATCAAAATCAAGCAAACTGAAAATACTGTAGAGCTTTCATGCATTGCTTGGATAAAGCTGAATCTTAAGAAGAACACTTTCAAATCTTAAAAGGGTTATGAAAGCCTGCAGCCCACCATCAGTTGGGGAATAGCCTGGTGTACTCATCAAATTTGTCAAATTCATAAACATAACTTTAAGGATGTGCGTGCTTTTCATATTTGCATTCATCCTTTAAATGTGTGCTTGTTTATCAAAAAGACTCAGATCAGAAAAAATTTATGTAATTATTACCACTGTAGAATTACTCTAAATGCATTCATTGCAGAAATCTCATAGTGAATGTATTTATGTTCAGCAATATTGTCATCCCTTGTCTTAACACAGGAGGAAGTTTTAAAGTGTCAGTTATGCAAGTTATGCATTGTGTTAGCATTAAAATTGAAACACATAACCCACCCAATTCACATTTTAACCTCTACAAAAATAATACCTTACTTTTTATAGGCCTAAGGAAATTGGTAGGTCTTATTTTCTATTGCAGATCTACGCACTTTGTATTTAGAACTTGTATTGATGTTAAAGTCCAGTGGAGGGAGCCAAAGCTACGCTTATTTGGCAGAGAACCTTCTGTTTCAATTCAAACATTTTTTCCCTTCTTTTTTGTTGCATTTTGTCATGCTGTCAAAAAATACCCTTGGGTGTGAAAGCCACCCCTGCATTACTATGCTAGACAACTACATATCCTTTCGTATTTCACTCACCCCGTCAGGGAGCCCATGTGCCTCTGTGAGGGAAGAGGTCTCAGCCTGGGGGAGTAGTGGAGACGGCTGGGCAGTCTGTCAATCTACGGAGACAAAGGATGACCGGAGAACAGGTTAAGTTGAGTGCATGTGATTGAATATAGTATAACTCACCTGTCCGTTATGTGTGCTATATAAAAACAAGGAGTGAGATACGTGGAACTGTAGTTTGAGCGCTTGTCCTTGTTGCAATAGACCAGTATACACATACAATATTGACAACTACATTAAAAGCACAGGACCTTGGGGCCCCAAATGCAATGGTCTGTTTGAACAATGCTGGACGTTATGTGGCTCATCCCAGCCCTCTCCTTTTTTCTGTATTCACGAGTAAGAGACAGACAGTTTCACGACAAAGTACATAACAATATGATAAAGTACACAAAAATAGTTTTCATGATCAGAAGTACACAAAAAATATGCTTTAAAAATCCAAATAGCTAATATTTCCCCAAAAATGTTTATACTCCCCTCCCACAAAAAAATGGAGAAGAGAAAACATTATCTAATAGGAAGTAGTTGAGTCAAAAATACACACAATCAGAAACAATCACCAATCCTGGGTGGGCAGATATGATTTTGTCCAACTAATAGAAATAAAAATGATGCCATGGATCACTGCAGGTAAACATTCTATTTCTTTTAAACCTACAAATACATGCATTAATAATAACTAAAACTATTTGCAGGCAATTTAAGACAATGGCCAGAGCCATGGTTTGCTTTTACCTTATCCACTGACTGTTAACCAAACCAATATGAAATTATATGATTTGTTTCTATCCCCTCAAAACCCCTTGAGTGTAAGAGTTTGATTTAATCTGTAGAGCTGAAGTTAACCTCAACAGAATGGTAAACTATTAAAGTAGTTTCAGATTTTACTTTTTTTAAATTTAGACTGTTTTTTTTCTGTCTTCTACTAAATTAACATTATGTTAAGATGGTCATACCATGAATTATTCAACAATTTCATTTCAAGTTTTTCTATTAATTAAATCGATCCCTAAGTGTACATCAAGCAAGACTCCAATGTCTCCTTCTGTCTACTACCTTCCAACTTGCACGCAAGCCAGTTAAGAAATCATTGCCAGACACAAAGATTGAAACCACCTGCTAGAGCAGCTTCCAAAGTCAGACTGGTATGTTTTAGCTTCAGAAGGGAAGGTCAAGTCTGAAGCAAGGCACAAGGCGTGAAGTCTAAAGAGTCAAACGCCTACTACAATTTACAGTTGACAACACAGGGAACTGCATATTTAGCTCTCAAGGGTCACTTTCATTCCAGCTGCCAACCACTAGATTAACACTTTTTAGATAGCTACGAACTTTCGTAAAAAATTAAGAGACCACTGCACCTTTTTCTTTCCTTTCCAAAAAAAGTTGAAAAGGAACAGAAGGGTTAAAATTAAGAGACCACTGCAAATTGAATGCTTCGGTTCATCACTCAAAAGTTTCCTTTTCAACTTTTTTGGAAAGGAAAGAAAAAGGTGCAGTGGTCTCTTAATTTTTTCCAGAGCTGTATGAGTTGCTTGAGGAAGCAAGTGTTCCTCCATTTGTGGCCTAGATTTATTTTACGAGAGACTTCCGGCCCCAGCTATTACAGTGTCAGAGGATGAGGCTTCATGGTCAGTTGAAGGAAAACAACAAGTTTGTCCAATCTTTGTCCTCAAGGATAAATGGAAGGAAAAATGACACGTAAACAAAATGGGGGAAGGATACATTCTTTATGGTTGCCATATAGGGCCGGACAACACTCTTTATAAAGCGGGATGCCGGACAGGAAAGTGACAAAGCTCCGGACATCCTTACAGTAAATACATAGAGGTAGCCTACAGAGGAAGATAATTCTAGATAAAGGCCCTACCAACCATGATTGCCACATCATGATAAGGCACAAATTAGCAAACACATAGCTGGCTGGTCTTAGTATTTTTAATTCTCAGTGGAGATCCTTTCCACCAGTCCAACGGTGACGAACAACAGGTAAGAATCATAAACTTCCACACTAATGTTGTAGTGTGGAGGCACACACTTTTGACAAAGGCCACAATCGAATCGACTTGCAAACGAAGCACAAACTGCAGTACAAAATGTACACTTAAGGATGATGACAGAGCTACACAGACAGTAATCAATGTGGTGGGAAAAAAATGGATGTTGCTGGAATAATTTTTTTTAGCACTGCATAAATATATCACAAGTCATGTGCAAAATGATTGATATCCTTGATAAAGATTAGCAAAAAAATATGGTATGAAAAAAATATAGATGCCAAGCTAATATACTGTATGCTTAGAAATTGGGAAACATTTGCATCTGTAATATACATTTGCATCTTTGGGACACCAAGCCTTTGATTCTGGCTATATTTTTTAGATGATAGAATGCTGTTTTGGTGACTGCTTTGATGACTGTTAAATGTGAGGTCTGAGTCTATCAGAACACCAAGATTACGCACTTGATCCCTGGTTTTAATGACCCGAGAATCCAGCTCTCTACTAATACTTGTTCTTTTATTTTTGTTGCCGAACACAATAATCTCAGTTTTATCTTGGTTTAATTGTAGACAATTTTGGTTCATCCAGGTATTTATGCGCTCTATACAGTGACACAGAGAGTCTATTGAGCTGTTGTCATACGGTTCGAGAGCCATATATATTTGAGTATCATCAGCATAGCTGTGGTAGTTAATGTTGTTGTTCTGTAGAATTTCGCCCAGAGGTAGCATATAGAGATTGAACAGAAGCGGTCCGAGAACTAATCCCTGTGGAACTCCGCATGTCATAGCCACCCTATCAGATTCATGATTACCAATGGTGACAATGTAACTCCGGCCATCTAGATAAGATCTGAACCAATCAAGGACTGTCCCAGAGAGTCCTACCCAATTTTCCAGCCTATCTATAAGTGTTCC
>JACXGI010000660.1:99182-123228 GCA_016801175.1 Esox masquinongy
TTCAGCCGTATATCATTTAAAACTTTAATCAGGGCCGTTTCAGTACTGTGGTGAGGTCGGAAACCTGACTGAAATTTGTCTAAGAGACCGCTTGAGGTCACAAAATTGCTGAGTTGATTGAAGACAACCTTCTCAATGATCTTGGCTATAAAAGGGAGATTTGATACAGGTCTATAGTTGTTTATTATAGATGCATCCAGTGTTCTCTTTTTTAATAGGGGCTTAATCGCAGCTGTTTTTAGAGATGTTGGGAAAATGCCTGATTGCAGAGAGCTATTAACTATTTGCTGTAGGTCCATTGTTATAGAGTTAAAAATTGTTTTTAAAAAGTCTGATGGCAGTGTGTCGAGACAGCAAGTGGAAGCTTTAAGATGTCGAACTGTTTCTTCTAGGGATTTTTGATCAGTTGTATTAAAATGCGACATAATAACATAATAAGTTATGTCTTGGTGGTCATAGTGACGGTACAGAGTCCTTTTTAGACTGTGCAGTTCTGATGGCCCGTCTAATACTTAGATTTTTTCACTAAAGAAACACGTAAATTCATTACATTTCACAGTGGACATGAGTTCTGATGCTATCTGCTTTTTTTCTTGGATAATAGTAGTAAGTATTTTTAGATAGTTCTCTGTCAACATTGCACAGTTTACTACTCGTTTTTTTCTTTGCGGAATAGATCAAGCTCAGTCTAAGCTCACTGTCCTCTTTAGGTCAGTCTACAGATTTCCTATAGGATTGAGGTCCGAGCTCTGACTGGGCCTTTCCAGGTTGCTTGGTTCCTTGATTGATTTGGCTGTGTGCTTCGGATTGTTGTTATGTTAAAAGCTGACATTGTTCTTTAACTTTGTATTGTGAGCTACTGTATTCATTGTTCCCTCTATCCTGACCAGAACCCCTGTATGCTCTTGTCTGTGATCATGTTTGGTGTCCTAGACAGGAGGCCTCTCAGACACCAGATTTGGTCTGGCATATGAAGTTGCACCGAGGAGAGATGGATGAAGGATACAAATAAGGTAACCCAGTAGTAATGAGGAAATACTAATAGTAATAAGGTAATCCTAATAGTAATAAGATAATCCTGATAGTAATAAGGTAATCCTAATAGTAATGAGGTAGTGCTAATAGTAATAAGGTATTCCTAATAGTAATAAGCTAATCCTAATAGCAATGAGGTAATCCTAATAGTAATGAGGTAATACGAATAGTAATAAGGCAATCCGAATAGTAATAAGGTAATCCTAATAACAATAAGGTAATCTTAATAGTAATAAGGTAATCCTAATAGTAATGAGGTAATACTAATAGTAATAAGGCAATCCTAATCGTAATGAGGTAATACAAATAGTAATAAGGTAATACTAATAGTAATAAGGAAATCTTACATAGTAATAAGGTAGCAGGTAGGTTACCCAACATAGTAATAACATAGTTACCCAACATAGTAATAAGGTTTCCCAACAGAACTAATGCAGTGTAACAGCATTCTACATGAATATCTAATTCAAGGTTGCCAGAATTACATAAAAATGTAAGGGGAAAACAACACATTTTTCTTGCAAACCTTAAAAAGAAATTATAAAACTAGTTAAATTTATAGAGTGCAACCCATTTTAAAGTCAGTTTGCTGCTTGCAACCAGTACGTGTATAGCACAAGCCTAATAGCATCAGAGTATAAACTGTAGTGACAATACTGAGGTGTGTTTATTATGACCTTTGAATCACAACTGATGCATGGACATCCCAATGATAGTGCAGATTTCAAAATACAATGGAGGGTCCAGTTACATGCTTCAAAAGCAGAACAGTACTAAGGTGTCCAGCCATAATTCCTTCTGGCTGACAGACAGTACTGAGTGTTGAGACTGGACAGCTGAGAATGAGGACGTGTGAAGAAAAGTTGAGCCTAGAATAGCCTGCTTTTGAGGTTAAGGGCTTGACTCAATCCATAGCACAAAAGATCTGTGTACATGTAGCAGCTCGATTGACATTTAAACGTAATGTTACCATGCTCGCTGAGAACGAATTCACAGTAAACACTGCATAAGTCAGGTCAATTGGAAATAACCTTTAAATGTCAACCATGCTACAATGCAGATCTTTCACGCTACAACGCAGATCTTTCACGCTACAGATTCAATCATCACTTCAGTAAAGACGATTATACATCGTAAAAAAGCTGCAATGAAATGCTTTCTTGAAAGTGTCCTTGGTAGTGGAATGTAATAAAATGTACGGTAGAGTTAAATTCTTGAAATATACAGGTTGATGGAAGGCTTTATCCTCAAGCTAAAGACCACTTGGTTGTTTTTTTGACAGAGAAAACACTACATATCTTCTGATCATGTTTAAGGGGTAAAGGTTCATACTGTTATGGTCAGTATATATTTTCTTTTATTGTGACTGGATTTAATTTACAGACAACTGGGAATTGGACACCAACCATTATGTGGAATCTAATTTAGGAATGTCGAGACTGAATGCCCAAAGTGTGAAGTTGTAAGGGTCGAAGGTGCTCCTCCATCTGCACTGAACAGGTCTAAGGAGGGATACTTTATGTAGTGATAATGACAACCACTATGTTGTCACCTTGTACACAGCTAGTAGAGATTAATAAACTCACAGATATCCTGACCTTATGCTCCTTCAGTCAGCACCTTACATATTGTACACAGGTTTTAAAAACCTGACTAGCCAGCATCAAACACTTAATACACCGTGTAACAATTTTTAAACATTTTTTTGTTCATGGGTAATAAGTATTATTTCCTAATTGCTTATGCCTCAAAAGTATAGAAAATGGCTATTATTCCCTACAAACTTTGCTTTTGTGACAAGGACAGTGATATTTTGAAACATACCTATCACCTCAGTTAGAAGTCTCCATCTTAGCAATTTCCATTTTTATTTTATTTATTAACAAATAATTACTTCTAATATCTCTAACATACAATACATTTAGTAAATTCATTTATCTAATGTGCACTTCACATACTGTACATACACTGCAATTTTACAGGGTTATTTTTGTCATCAAGACCTGAAGGAAGAAAACTATGCTGTGTCTAGTGTTATACTCACAACACAAGAGCTTTTACTCCCAATGACAATGGAAAGAATATTGATGACCTTGTCTTTGGTAAACAGAAGACAGCTGCACTTGTCGACATCATGAGAACTCATGCAAGGAGTTTATACACTGCCACAACACTTTCACATAACACCTCATAAACCAAAATCAAGGGGTAGCATGACTAATATCCCCACAAGTGTCCACAATAAGGAAAATAGAGCAGGGAGCAAATTTGTCCAAAATTGATTTATATTATTTATGGTTTCACATTTTTGGAACAAACTTATGTTAAAAGACATATGGGTTGTTTCATGTAGCTATCGTAAGATGAATGGACTAACTGTAAGTATGCTACATTAGTAAAATATCACATGTAAAAATACATCATTTGATGTATTCTCATTGGTCAAATAAAGATGCTTAGCATTTCAGTTGACTACAGTGCCTGAGACTGCCCAGAGATCAAGTGGGATTTCTATGCAGCCAATTTCTCTGCTTCTCTTTCTACCCCGGAATAGCCTGTTGTTACAAGTAACCTGATAGGTCAAAGAGGTGTACACCTCTAGACCCAAATACAGATTCTTTGAAATATTCAGTCTAATTTTTGTCATGACATAGCCCATCTCCATGTAGGGCCGATAAACCCTCATTATAAAGAGTGATGGGGACCTGGGGAGACACAGGGAACCTGACATCCTGAAGGTAAGCCTATAGAGACAGTCTGCATAGGAAGGCAAAGAGAATCATTACAGCATATAACAATTGCCATGACCACGTGAGACATCAAGATGATAATGTTCTTTGTATTTTTAATTCTCAGTAGAGATCTTTTCCACCAAAGGCATTCAAGGAGTGACCAACAACAGGTAAGAATCATCATCTTTTAAAATAGTGGTTCTACTACATGCCTCCTAGAGGCTTGCATTAAATCTTTAAAGCATGTTGAAAAAATAAGAAAGCAAACTGCCCTCCCCTCTTACTGTGAAAAGATGAAGGAAATACATATACAGAACTATGGGTACAAGGATCGAATATCCTAGATATCCAAATGATGCTTTAAGACTGTTGAGTGTTTGATTGCAAAACCTGCTTGGGTACAAAGGTTAAACGATGCATTTTCACATTTTAGTAAATTCGCAAATGCTCTTCCAGAGCGATTAACTGGCACCCTTTTCAGACATGGCAACAGTACTGCTACAGTGACGCGTCGATTGCGGCAACTCATTACCTTTCAGACAATTAAAAATGTGATGCATCAGAGGGAAAATCAGTCTGTCTAAAAAGGGTATTGCTCAAGAACAGATTGTCATTTTGCAAGCTTTAGAATTGACCTTTCGTTTAATGTTCAGATGCTCTAAGCGCAACACTACCTGTTGTCCCACTAAGCAAATTCATATGTTTATAATTCTTCAAGAATCTATGGAGGGCGATTATTAACTTATAGGTCAAAAATGCAAGCAATAACTCAAAATTGCCCCTTTTAATGAAAAAGTTTTGTTTTATTTCTGTTAGCTGTACTCATCAATCTATTCAACTTGTATGTTTTGCACAACGCATCTTTACTATAGTAAGAACATGTTTGTGTAATATCTAAATATGTACTGTATGTATTCAATGTTGTTCCTGGCTGTACAGATTCAAGAATGGGTGATGCAGTAATGGCGGAGTTTGGCGGCGCAGCTTCCTATCTGCGTAAATCAGACAAGGAGCGTATGGAATGCCAGACTAGACCCTTCGACATAAAGAGAGAGTGCTATGTTCCTGACCCTGAGGTTGAGTATGTCAAGGCAACCATCACCAGCAGAGATGGGGCCAAAGTCACTGTTAATACTGAGTTTGGCAAGGTAAATTGTAAATTGAAAATAATTGTTCCTACGTAAAATCTTTGATTAAAATGTCATTGATTTTTACCTATTATTATTATTATTATTATTGTTTAAAATTAAACTTTTTATATAAGAGTTGAAAAAATGCAGAATTTGTACTTGAGATCTTTAGATTTCATGTAAATTAGGTATTATATGTACAAGGAGTAACCTGTGAAGATTCAACATTGTGTATAATCTCAAATTAGGATTTGTCTGAAAGTGATACAAAACTGTATTCGATTTTCTCGTCTATCAGACTGTTACTCTGAAGGAGGACGATGTCCACCCACAGAATCCTCCAAAGTTTGATAAAATTGAGGACATGGCGATGTTGACCTTCCTGCACGAGCCTGCTGTGCTGTTTAACCTCAAAGAGCGTTACGCAGCCTGGATGATCTACGTAAGTGACCTGCCTGCTAACATCTACATTAAATTAAAAAAAATATATGAATTAAACTAAATGTGCATCCTTCTTGTCATCCACAGACCTATTCAGGGCTGTTCTGTGTCACTGTCAACCCCTACAAGTGGCTACCAGTCTACGACCAGTCTGTTGTCAATGCATACAGAGGGAAGAAGAGGAGTGAAGCTCCTCCACATATCTTCTCCATCTCTGACAATGCCTACCAGTACATGTTGTCAGGTAGGATATAACTTTAACTAAACTGATGTGTAAAATTACATTGGGAATATTACAGATTTACCATTTTACTAATTTTTCTTTCAACAGACAGGGAAAATCAGTCTGTTCTCATCACGTAAGTACATCAACCAAGACTATTAAATTAATCTATATCCTCACACTATCAGATTAACTCCAGGAAACCATTTGTATGGTTTGGCTCCAGAATAAACCTAGTTTAGTGTAATGAGTGGAAGTATGCTAGCTGTTCCTGTAGACTTCAAGTCATTGTGCTAACGCTAGTTAAATGTGCAAATGCTTGATAGTTGAGAAACTTTTGTCATACGGCTCACAAAGACATAAAATAATAGCCACAAGTATATCAGACTCGGAGAAGCAGAAAAAGGCCTTACTGGCCAAAGTCCTGAACTATCCCTTAAAAATAGAATAAAAGAGAACATCTAAAAGTTGGAACCTCTAACCAGAGCACAGTATGTATTGCGGTACTTAAAAAACTATTTCTGTGATCAATTGTATTAGTATAAGATGATATACTTCATAACTACATATAATACATAGTGCATTATTTGTATTATTTATTTTATTAAGTCTTTTCAGCTGGAAACTATTTAGTTTCAGGACTATATATATATTGATTTAAAGCTAATGTAAATAGCTTTAAAAATGTTTAATTAAGACATCAATATTTGTATTCTCAATCCCAGTGGAGAATCTGGTGCTGGAAAGACCGTCAACACCAAGAGAGTCATCCAGTACTTTGCCAGCATTGCTGCTGTTAGTGGAAAGAAAAGTGCAGCAGAAGAAAAAAAGGTCTAATATATTTTTTTCTGAACTACTCTATACTAAATTATAGGTATATACACAGTTGGATGAGCAAATGTTGACAAAATCACATGTTAGTTTATACAGCATTGAATTTTACACATGCATTTCAACAATGCATGGCTGCTGGCTTCTAGGGGACCCTGGAGGATCAAATCATCCAGGCCAATCCTGCCCTGGAAGCTTTTGGTAATGCCAAGACCATCAGGAATGACAACTCCTCCCGATTTGTAAGTTTAGTATAAAATAATTACAATTCATATGATGCATGTTCGTTGTATCTGTTACCTTCTGTATTTTCATTTTGTTAGGATCTGAATGTTTTTAGGACCCCCCTAGTGATCATGATGTCAGCTAATCTTTTTTGGGACTGTGTGTACGCAACAGACCCAGGTTTTAATAGAATTTGTTTTCTTTCATATACGTGTTTGATGGAGCCTGCCCAGAGTACCAGATAAAACTTTTGGCAGTATCCATAAGTTCCATTACACTATGCAAGCTGAAAAAAAAGATTCAAACAGATCCTACTTGACCTCAGATCTGATGCGCTCACCAATACTTGCATAAAATTTGCAGGGTAAATTCATCCGGATTCATTTTGGAATGAGTGGGAAGCTTGCGTCTGCTGACATTGAAACTTGTGAGTACAATACTCCATTTGCTTTGGATCGAACAGATCTGTTTAGTAGGAAACACATTAATGTTTTAATGTTTCATCTTTTCTGTATTGTTTCAGATCTTCTGGAGAAATCACGTGTCACTTTCCAGCTCAAGGCTGAGAGAGATTATCACATCTTCTACCAGATCCTGTCACAAAAGAAACCAGAACTTTTGGGTGAGTATTAAATCACCAATCTGTGTTCTGAGCTGGGTTGAGATGAATTCTTCACCATATATTTTTAGATATTCTTTAGTAAAAGTACCAAGGTGTAGAGAGGGCAGTGCAATTTTTTCGCCATCTATTTACAATATTATTCTTTTGTTAGCATAATGACAATTTTCTAATTGAACCTTAGCACTGGGTAGGCTTTATTATATTACAACCTTTACCACAGTTTGAACACAAATTAAATTGTTGTTTTATTCCGTTCAGAGATGCTACTCATCACCAACAATCCCTATGACTACGCCTTCATCTCCCAAGGAGAGATCGCTGTAACTTCCATTAATGATGCAGATGAGTTGATGGCAACTGATGTGAGTAAAATACATTTAGGATTACATAAGAATACATAAGAATTTTGACAGTGACATTTTTTTTCATGTTTTTGGGCACTTTTGATCTTAAATGATACAATGATCATAAAGTTAAAAGGGGCACTATGCAAATTTTAATCATGCCTCTAAACAGTAACACGACTTGTCTCCTCCTTGTCTTCCCTTACCGAATGAGACTGGTATAGTATTAGCTAGACCAGGCTAGGATAGTAATGCGAGTATCTAAAGCAAGTATAAGGAGATTACAAGTCAATGCAAACTGGCAGAGGGACCAGAGAGACCGTTAAATGGGGAATATGTTAGTCACTCTGATTAATTTTGTAGAAAAATATTATTTAAAACCTTAACTTATGACATTAACTGCAGATGTCTACAGGTTATATTGGCTTTTTTTATGCTAGTAGTACAGTAAAATATCGTATATATTACCCATTTAAATTGCAAATATTTGCTTTAATTTGAGAAAATATTCATTCATATTGAGATTTTTTTTGTTGAAATGACAGCATTTAATTTGCATTTTTGGAAACAAAAAGTTATTCAGGATTATTGTTGATAATGATAGCATTCACATTAATGTACTTGTGTTAAGAAACATAAGCACATTAATTGATTTACCATTCATTTCTTATTGAGTACAAAATTATCTGGAAAAAACAAACAAATGCATCAAACAAATTTGTACAGTCACAAGCTTGATATGGACACTGCTTGCTAGGATTTTGACATCAAATACTAAACTTACTGTATATATCTGAATTCATGCAAATACTTTTGGTTCCCTAAAATGGTGTGCTGATGTTCAAAAAGTGCTTTAATTTCCAACTGGTTCAATCAGTGTGGATGATTGCTCAAATTAAACAGTCTGCATTTCATTTCAAATGGCTACTCCAGCAACGGGCTGGAGTACAGAGCAATAAAAAGCAAAAGTCACTGTCAAGAATACTATTGTACCTCACTGCATTCATATATTTACAATAACATTTTTACTAATACAAAACAATGGCCTTTATTTCGTATATAGGATGCCTTTAATGTGCTGGGCTTTGCCCAAGAGGAGATTAATGGAATTTATAAGCTGACAGGTGCCATCATGCACTACGGCAACATGAAGTTCAAGACCAAGCAGAGGGAGGAGCAAGCAGAGGCAGATGGCACTGAGAGTGAGTGCTGAGGACAAAACCTCATCTTTAAAAACCTGACAGTCACAGTGCCTCTTCCAACCATACAGTTTTACTTTTTCAGATTGTGACAAAGTCGCATATCTGATGGGCCTGAATTCTGCTGATCTGGTCAAAGGGCTGTGTCACCCAAGGGTCAAAGTAGGAAATGAATGGGTCACCAAAGGTCAAAATGTCAACCAGGTGAGTGTCAAAAAAGTTGTATGTTTCCAGGAGTTGATAATTTTTTGCATATAACTTCTGTATGGAGTTAATATTTTAATGTCTCTGATGCTGGATTTTTATTCCAGGACTAGACTTAAACTGTGTCTGAGAAAAGGGATGTGTTTATGTTGAGCCTATGTTTTGATAATTTTATTTTTCTCAATATGTGATAGGTGTATTACTCTGTTGGTGCACTGTCAAAGAAAATTTACGAGAACATGTTCCTCTGGATGGTGATAAGAATCAACCTTACTCTGGATACAAAGAACGCTCGCCAGCATTACATCGGTGTGCTGGACATCGCTGGCTTTGAGATCTTTGATGTGAGTGTTAGATATATATTCAATAATAAAGCCACATTAAATTTAAACACTGTAGCTGAAAAAATGTAACAACTACTAAGGTAAAGACACAGTGAAAATCTCACTTTAAAAGTTAATTGTCTTTAGTCATACCAAAATAATTTTGTATTGTTTCTTGGCCAAGGAATATACTGGGGAATCTGGGCATTGAGAAAAAGATGAGCACTGAGAACAAGATGAGCTAGTCGAAAAGCTCCTTGCAGAAATTGTATTTTAAGGGAGTGGCTGCAAATCTGTCTTTTCTCTGGTTTTGACTCAAAAGTATCTCTGATGTAATAAGTCTGGAAGCTTCTGGACATGCTTGGATCAGGTTCTGTGCATGTGTTTGTCTATGTGTTCTTTACAAAGCTAACTGCCCTTCTATCCCATCCTTCACCTCATGTCTTTAGCCTTCTTTTGATTTGATTTACATGTCGCCTACCTCATATTTCTGGTTGGGCTTCAACATTCTCTTTTGTAGCAGAAGCAGGGCAGTCTGCAAATTTGTCATTGGGACAAAACAAATTTTGTTCTAACCACCTGTGTAATTACATCTGAGTCGTAATCTTTATAGTAACACTGCCACATAATAAAGAACACACCACTTTGACAAATGTGTAGAAGTGTGCACACATTCACAGAATCTTAAGGAGCTGTAGTCTGGAGCAGGAAATACGACAAAGAAACGCATCCAGTCTTAATTTTTTTTTTTTTTTAATTTTTAAAAGTCAGTTCAACCCCTAAGCATTCTGTTTTTGGGGTACAGCCATACAGTTTAGCTGCATTGCTAGGAAAACTATTTAAAAGAGATTATATGTACTTATTGGTAGTTAGTTTGAATCAATGGCCATTTACTTACTACATTTCTATTTCAGTTCAACACCTTTGAGCAGCTGTGCATCAACTTCACTAATGAGAAGCTGCAGCAGTTCTTCAACCACCACATGTTTGTGCTGGAGCAGGAAGAGTATAAGAAAGAGGGCATCGTCTGGGAGTTCATTGACTTTGGCATGGACTTGGCAGCATGCATCGAGCTCATTGAAAGGGTTGGTGTCAGCAGCCTTGTCAGGAGGTGTCTTCCATGACAAATTATTACATGTATTTACAGTTTTTTCTTAAGAAATAATTTATTTTCATTCCTTCCCCTAGCCCATGGGTATCATGTCCATCCTTGAAGAGGAGTGTATGTTCCCCAAGGCCAGTGATGCCACATTCAAAGCTAAGCTGTATGATACCCATCTGGGCAAAAATGCATGCTTTCAGAAACCCAGGATTATTAAAGGTAGACCAGAGGCTCATTTCTCCCTGGTTCACTATGCTGGAATTGTTGACTACAACATTGGTAACTGGCTAGTCAAGAACAAGGATCCACTGAATGAGACTGTGGTCGGACTATTCCAAAAGTCAAGTCTGAAGTTTCTGGCCAACATCTTTTCAAGCTATGCTGCAGCAGATGGAGGTACCATGAGTTCTGCAAAGACTACAAACCACTAAAATACATAGCAAACAATCAAATGTATCTATTAAGCCCTTTTTACATAAGCAGTTGTCACAAAGTACTTGTACAGATAAATAGCCTAAAATCAACATGATGGTAATGTTAATTTCCTATTTGAATAATTTCACTGTCGAACAGCTGAAGAAAAAGCAGCTGGAGGAAAGAAGAAGAAAGGCTCTTCCTTCCAGACTGTGTCGGCATTGCACAGGGTAAATCTGGTCTTAAATTTATACAGGCTAATTTATGACGATTGGCAGAATATTAATACATGTATTATATTTGTTGGAATTTCACTTGTTTAATGCCCGAAGACTCAGTCACTAATGGAAAATGTACACTTTATCATACTTACAGGAGAACTTGGGTAAACTCATGACCAACTTGAGGTCAACTCACCCCCACTTTGTGCGCTGCATCATCCCCAATGAGACCAAGACTCCTGGGGCCATGGAGAATCCTCTGGTCATGCATCAGCTGCGCTGTAACGGTGTGCTGGAAGGCATCAGGATCTGCAGAAAGGGCTTCCCAAACAGGATCCTGTATGCTGACTTCAAACAAAGGTAAACATGCTTATGTATTTAAAAAAAAAAAAAAATTTCTACCTATTCAGGTCTTCCCTTTTTGAATATTGTTTTATGAATAAAATTCAGATACCGCATCCTCAATCCAGCTGCAATCCCTGAGGGTCAGTTCATGGACAACATGAAGGCAGCAGAAAAACTCCTGGGTTCTCTGGACATTGACCACACACAGTACAGATTAGGACACACTAAGGTATGTTCTCAAAATAGATGAAAATCAATAAGACGTTCTGGACCAGGATGGATAAAGCAGCAAGTATGGGCAGTCCAAACAGTATTTAAGCAACACAAGGTCAAGTCAATCTGAACAGTGACTGCAAACATGCCAGTGATGCCAATATACCACATGCTTACCATGTGTCATATCTATAGTTCATATAGGTCAAGAAATACATATTATATCTTAATTAGTAAAGAGCCACAATGTAGTACTTACATATTAGCAATTAAAAGCATGGCAGCATACTCTCGTCATGTTTTTAAAGACTGTGACAACTGTTGTTACTCTGTGCATCTTTAGGTGTTCTTCAAAGCTGGTCTTCTTGGTACCCTTGAGGAGATGAGAGATGACCGTCTAGCTCTCATCATCACTGGTCTCCAGTCAAGGTCACGTGGTTTACTTGCCAGAATTGAGTTCCAGAAGATTGTTGATCGCAGGTATATATAACAATAATATATAGCAATGGCAAACAATGGCAGACATGGTAAACATAGTGGAGAAATAAAAAGGTTATAGTATATAAAAAGCTTTACATTTCACAGGGATGCCTTGCTTGTAATCCAATGGAACATCCGTGCATTCATGGGTGTCAAGAACTGGCCCTGGATGAAGATGTACTTCAAGATCAAACCTCTATTAAAGTCAGCAGAGACTGAAAAGGAAATGGCCAACATGAAGGAAGAATTCCTGAAGCTCAAAGAGGGTTTTGCTAAATCTGAAGCACGTAGAAAGGAACTGGAAGAAAAGATGATCTCCATTCTCCAAGAAAAACATGACCTGCAGCTCACTGTCCAAATAGTGAGTAATTTTAACTGCACTACAGTTACTTTGCTGCAGCCACATTCTTTGTCAAAACTTCCTTCATAGTTAGCTCTTAACTAACTGCAGAAATAGGAAAATGGAGAGAAGAGACAAAAAGATATGCACAACCTGCAAAGTATATGTATAATTTGTAGGTTCTCTATACGATGACAGCAAACATACTTTTTCGGAGAATGTTTAAAAACTACAATATATTTGCACACTGACAGCAAGAAGACAATATAGGTGACGCTGAAGAAAGATGTGAGGGTCTCATCAAGAGCAAGATCCAGCTTGAGGCCAAAGCCAAAGAGCTGACAGAGAGACTGGAGGATGAGGAGGAGATGAATGCAGAGCTGACTGCTAAGAAGAGAAAGCTGGAGGATGAATGCTCTGAACTTAAGAAAGACATTGATGATCTGGAGCTCACCCTGGCTAAAGTGGAGAAGGAAAAACATGCCACAGAAAACAAGGTAAAACAATTACTCATTTTGTGATGTTGAAACTCAAATAATTTGGCTTGAATAAAAGTGTAATTCCACTCTTCTGTTCTCTTAGGTTAAAAACTTGACAGAGGAGATGTCAGGTCTGGATGAAATTATTGCCAAGCTGACCAAGGAGAAGAAAGCTCTGCAGGAGGCACATCAGCAAATACTGGATGACCTACAAAGTGAGGAAGACAAGGTCAACACACTGACCAAGGCCAAAGCCAAACTGGAACAGCAAGTTGATGATGTGAGTAACAAATATGAATATCTAAACAAAACAAAATTGGTTACTCCAGATATTGTTAAATAGAAATTTGTATCAGCTTGAAGGGTCTCTGGAGCAAGAAAAAAAGGTGAGGATGGACCTTGAGAGAGCCAAGAGAAAGCTGGAGGGAGACTTGAAGTTGACCCAGGAGAGCCTAATGGACTTGGAGAATGACAATCAGCAACTGGAAGAAAAAGTTAAGAAGTAAGATCACAACCCACAAAATCCTATGAATAAATTGCTGGACAGAAAGTTCTCAAATATGTTTTTTGCTTGACAGGAATGACTTTGAGAGAAGCCAACTCAACAGCAGGATTGAGGATGAGCAGGCAATGAGTGCCCAGCTTCAGAAGAAACTGAAGGAGTTGCAGGTATTTCAATAGTTGCAGACTAAAAAAAATCATTTTTTTACACAAGACTGTTGTGTTTGACCAGAAAATGTAATACCTACAACTTTAGGCCCGCATTGAGGAGCTGGAGGAAGAGCTGGAGGCTGAGAGAGCTGCCCGTGCCAAGGTGGAGAAACAGAGGGCAGACTTGGCCAGAGAACTGGAAGAGATTAGTGAGAGGCTGGAAGAAGCTGGTGGAGCCACTTCTGCCCAGATTGAGATGAACAAGAAGAGGGAGGCTGAGTTCCAGAAGATGCGTAGAGACCTTGAAGAGGCAACTCTGCAGCATGAGGCTACAACTGCCACTCTGAGGAAGAAAAATGCTGACAGTGTAGCTGACCTGGGAGAACAAATTGACAACCTTCAGAGAGTAAAGCAGAAGCTGGAGAAGGAGAAGAGTGAGCTCAGGCTTGAGCTGGATGATGTGGTCTCCAGCATGGAGCAGATTGTTAAATCTAAGGTATGTGGTATCTTTAACCAATCAGTAAAAGGTTTCGCCATTGCATACTTATTAAAAATGCAAACTATTGATGCAGTTTTGACTTTCAAAACAAATGATTTTAGACAAACTTGGAGAAAATGTGCCGCACATTAGAGGACCAAATGAGTGAATACAGGACTAAAGCTGAAGAAGGACAGAGATCAATCAATGACTTCACCACGCAGAAAGCAAAGCTTCAAACTGAGAATGGTATATTAACAAAAAATGTGGACATTCACATTAACAGTCACAATTCATAACCATAATAAACAGTTTAAGGAATATTGTTCATAATGTGAATTGCGTGTAAACAGGTGAACTGTCCAGACAGCTGGAGGAGAAGGATTCTCTGGTCTCCCAACTGACCAGATGTAAACAGTCCAACATTCAGCAGATTGAAGACCTTAAGAGACAACTGGAGGAGGAAGTAAAGGTACCTACACTAAGGAGTAATCCTGTTTTACTTTATAAAGCATGCAGTATTTTCTCAATTCTGTTTAATTTCCAATCCAGGCAAAGAATGCACTTGCCCATGCAGTACAGTCGGCTCGTCATGACTCAGATCTGCTGAGGGAGCAGTATGAGGAGGAGCAGGAGGCCAAGGCTGAGCTTCAGCGCAGCATGTCTAAGGCCAATGCTGAGGTTGCTCAGTGGAGAACCAAGTATGAAACTGATGCCATCCAGAAGACCGAAGAGCTGGAGGAGGCAAAGTAAGACTTTTTTTTCTTACAATTTTTCTAAATGTTCTAAATTTTCAGGTATTCTAGCTTTGATGAATAAGAAAAATCCAAATGTGCATTAAGACGGATCGATATATTACCTCATGTACAACCATTACATGTGGGCCTACATCAGATAGAAAACAGGCAGCTGTTCTGAAATGTCAATCTAGGAAGAAGCTGGCTCAGCGTCTGCAGGATGCAGAAGAAGCTGTAGAAGCTGTTAATGCTAAATGCTCATCCCTGGAGAAGACTAAACACAGACTTCAAAATGAGATAGAAGATCTCATGGTGGACGTAGAGAGATCCAACGCTGCTGCGGCTGCTCTGGACAAGAAGCAAAGAAACTTTGACAAGGTAAAAAAACTAGAATACATAAAAGGCACAACAGCTTATCAACTGCTTCTAGTCCCTGTGCCTCAGGAAGTTGGATTGAGACATTTCACATTCTCTGTAAGTTTTTAGACTAAGTAAATTTTTATACTGGACTATAATCAACCAATTTTAAACCATGGAATTTCTAGGTCCTGGCTGAATGGAAGCAGAAGTTTGAGGAGTCTCAAACTGAGTTGGAGAGCTCCCAGAAAGAGGCCAGATCTCTCAGCACAGAGCTCTTCAAACTCAAGAACTCTTATGAGGAGTCCCTGGATCATCTGGACACAATGAAAAGAGAGAACAAGAACCTCCAAGGTAAGAGCATAAGAATTGTTGGCCTAACTCCTTCAATTAAAGATTGATATGTTATTAAGATTAGTAATATTCTGATGTACAATCCTTTTTCAATCCAATGCAGAGGAAATTTCTGACTTGACTGAGCAGCTTGGTGAGGGAAGTAAGACCATCCACGAGTTGGAGAAACTCCGTAAACAACTCGAGCAAGAGAAGGCTGAGATACAGACTGCTCTAGAGGAAGCTGAGGTGAGACTGAAAAAAATAGTAAAAGTCTGTAAATAGGAAGTTAAACAAATTTGTTTTGAAGATTTTTCATAAACTATGGGTGGCTGTGTTCTCATAGGCCACCCTAGAGCATGAGGAGGGCAAGATCCTGAGAGCTCAGTTGGAGTTTAGTCAGGTGAAATCTGACATTGAGCGGAAGCTGGTTGAAAAGGATGAGGAGATGGAGACGAATAAGAGGAATCAGCAAAGAGTGGTTGATAGCCTGCAAAGCTCCCTGGACTCAGAGAATCGGAGTAGAAATGAAGCTCTCAGGCTGAAGAAGAAGATGGAGGGAGATCTCAATGAGATGGAGATTCAACTCAGCCAGGCCAACAGGCAGGCATCAGAAGCCCAGAAGCAACTTAAGGCTCTCCATTCCCATTTAAAGGTATTATTTCCACACAATCAAACTAAATAAATGTTGCATTTGCAACCCCCGCAATCTAAAATATGACGTGAAACAAATGTAAAAACAAATCTATATTTTCTTTTCTCTTCACAGGATTCTCAACTGCAGCTGGATGATGCTCTTCGTTGCAGTGATGAACTGAAGGAGAACATTGCCATAATGGAGAGACGCAACAATCTGATGCAGGCTGAACTGGATGAGCTGAGGACCCTGGTGGAGCAGACTGAGAGAGGCCGCAAACTGGCCGAGCAGGAACTGCTGGATGTTAGTGAGAGAGTTCAGTTGCTGCACACGCAGGTAATTGAACATTATGTTAACCAGAAATGTTTGCTACTTGAGGTAAGCAGAGGTACTATATATAAATGTATACATTTACGGTATGTGCAGAATACCAGTCTACTGAACCAGAAGAAGAAGTTAGAGGGCGACACAACCCAGCTTCAGAATGAAGTGGAAGAGGCTGTACAGGAGTGCAGAAACGCTGAGGAAAAGGCCAAGAAGGCCATAACTGATGCTGCCATGATGGCAGAAGAGCTGAAGAAAGAACAGGACACCAGTGGTCACCTGGAGCGCATGAAGAAGAACATGGAGCAGACTATTAAGGACCTGCAGCACCGCCTGGATGAAGCTGAACAAATTGCCATGAAGGGTGGCAAGAAGCAGATCCAGAAGCTGGAGTCCAGAGTAAGAGGCTAAGCAACATTTTCTATTAATTCAATGTCACATTTCATATATTTTATCATATTTTTAGCTTTAACATTTAACAGTCCTGGTAACTTACAACCTAATTGGAAATGGTGGGTTAACATCTATCTTTTCTAGGTAAGAGAGCTAGAGGGTGAATTGGAAATGGAGCAAAGGAAGAGCAGTGACTCTGTAAAAGGAGTCCGTAAATATGAGAGACGCATCAAGGAGCTCACCTACCAGGTAGATTCATTTGATTTGACATTGCAATTCTAACATGGCGAATGGAATGTTAGACACACATACGTTTTTACATGTACTTGCGTGCAGGCGGAGGAGGACCGCAAGAATTTGTCCCGTCTGCAGGACCTGGTGGACAAACTGCAGCTGAAGGTCAAATCTTACAAGAGAACTGCAGAGGACGCTGTGAGTGTAAAACCTTCTATCGTTCAACTGATGCATTTGTAATTCTATAATTGTTGTTTGCAAAAAATATGAATCACATCTAACATGTCCTACAGGAGGAACAAGCCAATTCCAATTTGTCCAAGTTCCGCAAGATTCAGCATGATCTGGATGAGGCAGAGGAGAGGGCTGATATTGCTGAGTCTCAGGTCAACAAGATGAGAGCCAAGAGTCGTGATATCAGCTCCAAGGTCAGTAACATAGTTTCAATGCAAAGTTTGAATGGCTAAAAATATAAATAATCATTTAGCAGATTCCTATTGGAAATGCATGGAATCTTTCAAAAGCTAATGGCAAAGCCGGATATCTAGGATTTAACCCATTGATTTCAGAACATATATATACAGCATATAATAACAATAATAATCAATCCATCTTGTCTGCCACAGAAAGGCAAGGATGAGGAGTGAAGGAGTGAGGAGTGGCTCCCAGGTCAGTTCTTATCACAATAAGATGTACAGTATCTCAAAAAAGTGAGTACACCCCTCACATTTTTGTAAATATTTGATTATATCTTTTCATGTGACAACACTGAAGAAATGACACTTTGCTACAATGGAAAGTAGTGAGTGTACAGCTTGTACAACAGTGTAAATTTGCTGTCCCCTCAAAATAACTCAACACACAGCCATTAATGTCTAAACCGCTGGCAACAAAAGTGAGTACACCCCTAAGTGAGATTGTCCAAATTGGGCCCAATTAGCCATTTTCCCTCCCCGGTGTCATGTGACTCGTTAGTGTTACAAGGTCTCAGGCGTGAATGGGGAGCAGGTGTGTTAAATTTGGTGTTATCACTCTCACACTCCCTCATACTGGTCACTGGAAGTTCAACATGGCACCTCATGGCAAAGAACTCTCTGAGGATCTGAAAAAAAGAATTGTTGCTCTACATAAAGATGGCCTAGGCTATAAGAAGATTGCCAAGACCATGACACAATGGCCTCGCCATGGTGGACCAAAGAAGTTGACTGCACGTGCTCAGCGTCATATCCAGAGGTTGTCTTTAGGAAATAGACGTATGAGTGCTGCCAGCATTGCTGCAGAGGTTGAAGGGGTGGGGGGGGTCAGCCTGTCAGTGCTCAGACCATACGCCGCACACTGCATCAAATTGGTCTGCATGGCTGTCGTCCCAGAAGGAAGACTCTTCTGAAGATGATGCACAAGAAAGCCCGCAAACAGTTTGCTGAAGACAAGCAGACTAAGGACATGGATTACTGGAACCATGTCCTGTGGTCTGATGAGACCAAGATAAACCTATTTGGTTCAGATGGTGTCAAGCGTGTGTGGCGGCAACCAGGTGAGGAGTACAAAGACAAGTGTGTCTTGCCTACAGTCAAGCATGGTGGTGGGAGTGTCATGGTCTGGGGCTGCATGAGTGCTGCCGGCACTGGGGAGCTACAGTTCATTGATGGAACCATGAATGTCAACATGTACTGTGACATACTGAAGCAGAGCATGATCCCCTTCCTTCGGAGACTGGCCCGCAGGGCAGTATTCCAACATGATAACGACCCCAAACACACCTCCAAGACGACCACTGCCTTGCTAAAGAAGCTGAGGGTAAAGGTGATGGACTGGCCAAGCATGCATCCAGACCTAAACCCTATTGAGCATCTGTGGGACATCCTCAAATGGAAGGTGGAGGAGCGCAAGGTCTCTAACATCCACCAGCTCTGTGATGTCGTCATGGAGGAGTGGAAGAGAACTCTGGTGGCAACCTGTCAAGCTCTGGTGAACTCCATGCCCAAGAGGGTTAAGGCAGTGTTGGAAAATAATGATGGCCACACAAAATATTGACACTGGGCCCAATTTGGACATTTTCACTTAGGGGTGTACTCACTTTTGTTGCCAGCGGTTTAGACATTAATGGCTGTGTGTTGAGTTATTTTGAGGGGACAGCAAATTTATCTTATACAAGCTGTACACTCACTACTTTCCATTGTAGCAAAGTGTCATTTCTTCAGTGTTGTCACATGAAAAGATATAATCAAATATTTGCAAAAATGTGAGGGGTGTACTCACTTTTGTGAGATACTATATGAAGACAGTCCCAACCTAAAATGTATTTATTTGTTTCTATTTCCAATACCCACAGTATCATTGTTATGAGTATAAATTGGAATGCTCCCTGTTCCCATTATGGGGAACAAATTTATGTTAAACAAATTAGTACATTTGGGTTAAATATTTCTTTCTTCAAAAAGCAAGATATATTTGGTGGATGGCAAGCAACACATTTTTATTTATTGTTAGAAATACTGGACATATTAAAATATTTACATAATTGACTAGTAACAATGTAACCACAGTTGTTTTAATACTTGATGTTTATATTATATTCAACACACTCAAACAAGGTGCCCCAGTGTTCATAATTCATAGTTAACAACCCACAGAATATTGTACTTATGTTTTAAATGTTTACACTAGGTCATTACATCTGATCATTTATTTATCTTCTCTCACAGAAAGGACATGATGAAGAGTGAAGCTCTTGGATGAACCTTTCTGAAAATCTCTCAACTAGTGATTCAGTTGTTCTTCTATTCTCCATGTAACATGAGAAGAATAAAGTCAATTTACATAGACTCTCTGAGTATTGCTTGACTTGACCACAATTAATTTTAGGCATTTTGGAATAATGAAATCCTCTATTACTGTATAAAAATATGTAATTACAAAAAAACATTAACAGAACATACTGATAACCTATTGGCAAAGGATCATGAAAATAGACAAACATCTTTCGCTATTGTGTCTGTGGGTTGCCCGAGTAGAGTATTATTTTTGAAAATGTCAATTTTAACAAAAAGTGAAAAACTTACCCACATCCATGAGCAATATAACATTTTGTTTTGCCGAATCAAAAGACAACATTGCTTGCACGTAAAAAACAAACAGCACACAGACCATTATGTATTGTGGAACAAATTCAGACATATTTAAGAACCACCTAATGAGACTATTTATTGTCTTGTTTTTATATTTGTTACTGGATTCTTACTATGGTATCACCACCTTTCAGTTTCCTATATCTTGAACTCTTTTTCATGTTATGTTCTCTTGCATTGATTAGGGGGAAAATTCATAAAGAATAATTGTAATTTAAGGAAAGCGTACCAAATTAAATCCAAGAGGCAGTAAAAAAGTTACTGTGTTGCAAAATGGGGTCCAATATTTGAGGTGGGTCAAATTAAAATTTTGACTTCTTTTGGTCTAATGTTTTGAGAAATGTACATCAAACACAATATATATTTCGATTGTGCCCAGACAAGGAACAAAAAATAATTCACAACACAATATACAACAAGTTGCATCCATTATCAACCCACTAATTGATCACTTGAAAAGTCAACCCACAACATGATTCCAGTCCTCAGTGGAGGTGCATTTGCAGGAATGGCATCGGACCAGACAGATTAGTTAAACGTCAGGTAAAAAAGCCATAATTTCAGTAGAGGTAGCACAAACATAGCAGCCATATGAGCATGGAGTTACGGACCACTGCAACAAAGTGTTTGGTGAGGCAGTTTTAAGTCACTTTGATTAGAGACTGGTTTGAATAACCTGGGGCTATTCCACAGTTCCCTTGGTCGCATACTACTGTTGTGTGGGCACTTTAAATAGCCCGAATAATTACTTGAGATATATTAATGGATAACTCTAGCCAGTTTCAGCCTTTGCCCCACCCATTCATATAAAAAGATATATAAAAAATGCAGTCTAGTGAAAAGTTATGGCTGTGGGGAGTTCATCAATACAAGATTTTGTGTGCAAAAGGGATACATCCCATTTCTCTGGTACAAATCTTTCTTAAAGCACCTCAATTGTTTAAAATATTTTATGTTTTCCCAACAGTTGGGCCTGTTTTTTTAGAGGATTTTGGGTGATTTTATATATATAGAGTTATATATATTCAATATTATTCAATATTATAGACTTGCAAGCTGATTGTGTTTGAAGAGGGTAAAATGTACCATGAGGCCTGGTGGGTCATGATGAATGAGTGCATATCAAAACCATCACAAAACTGACATTCACGCCTTAAAGTTCAAAATACATAAACTGACCTGATTGAAATTGTAATTGTAAGTATAATTACTGAAATACATTTAATTAACAACATATGAAATTGTTTCAAAATTAAATATGTTAATCCCTAATTATAATAATGAACTAATAATAAGAAACAACATGCCTAATAATGTATTTCCTCTGAGTTAATTTCAAGAAGGTCAGTGATGTGACTCCTTAGGCTGCAGCTATACTTCCCACAATCTCCACCTAAAAATGTATAAACATAGAAAATGGGCTGCTACATTATTAACTTGCTTCTCATAAATGATCAGAACTCACAAAAAATAGAGCAAACATGACACAAGTGAGGTGCATAAAATCTGGCTATTCTCTCTCTTGGGTACTGACAATGACACATTTCCTATATGACAATAAAATTCATACTCATAGGTTAGTAGGTAATATCCTAGCACCTGCACTTACATTATGTGATTAACCCTGTTTAAAACAGGTTCTAAGAAGCATCCTTTGTCCTCATATTGTACACATTCTGATTTTGCCCTTGTTTTCTACAATACATTGTGATGTGAATGTGCTCAGGTCTTACAAGAAAGCAGACAAGATAAGATCAACATCAGGATAAAGGATACATGTTAGAGGCTGGTATGAGGGGCCAGAACGACTTACCTCGGTTTGTGATGTCTTGCTAGAGGAAGAGGTGTGGAGACCACTGCATCACTAACCTAGCCTACTTATTTCACTCACCCTGTCAGGGAGCCCATGTGCCTCTGTGAGGGAAGGTCTCAGCCTGGGGGAGTAGTGGAGATGGCCGGGCAGTCTGTCAATCTACGGAGACAAAGGATGACCGAAGAACAGGTTAAGGTGAGTGCATGTGTTCAAGTACATCAAGCAAGACTGAAATAAACCCCTTCAGTGAGTGTAAGTGAACAACACCTCCTTCCAAACAAACCCATACCCACTCACAAAGACAGCTGGGAATGAGACCCTTACCAAGTCACTGAAGGGCAGGGGATGGCATGTTCACGTCTGGAAACAAATTACAGAACCTTGAGGCTAAAGCAAGGCACAACGTGTGAAATTGAACGATTCAAAATTGTTTTGTACAAGCTGTACTCTGTAGGTCTTGAAAGAGATAATGCTCATTCCAGCTATGTCACCATTACATCATCGCCTTGTTACCAGCATCTTCCTGCCCCACGATACCTTGACAGCTATCTTGATCTTTGACAGTGTGACACTTACAAATCCAAGACCTCCTGCTCCTTGTCTCAGCACCTTCTTAGATATTCACTGAGTCTAATGTCTAAAGCAATTGAAGGGAGAAAGTGGAATGGAATGATGAAATACACATGGGCTGTGCAAGTCATCTGTGCATACTGAAAATTACATGATGCATACTTTAAGGAGGCTACGTTTTTATTTTAGCCCCAGCCAAGCCCAGCTGATTCCACTTGTCAAGTAATTATCAGGCCCTCATTGACTTGAATTGGGTATGTTAGTCCAGGGCTATAACAAAAATGTGTGATTTTTGGGATACTCACGGACCAGAGTTAGGAACCACTGTACTACAGTATGTCATCTGTGTCATCAATTTTGCATGTTAAAACCTACACATAGTTTGTGCAATCCACATTCCAAATGTAATTTGTACATGTAATTAATTGGCAGTGGTGAAGGTACTAGAGAACATCTTTAATTAATAGTAATTTCTATCTTCTCTCCAGGTTGGATTTTTTGTTAACAACTTGTTAGGTAAATAGAGTCTTCCCTTGTTAAAAGCCTATCATAAGGTGCATGACGAAGGTTCCTCCATATGTGGCCTGGAATTATTTTTGTGAGAAGGCTGCAGCTATAACAATGTCAGATGGTAAGGCCCAGACATTCAAACACATCGAGGGCCTCAGAAGGAATCCAATAACTATTTCACAGGTTTATATTTGTCCTCAAGGATAAAAGGTATACAACACCTCGTCAGCAAGATCTGGCTGAGGGTTATGCCTACTGTAGCTAAGAATTGAGGTGACAATGGGGTAGGACAGTGACCTTGCATTTGTGACCAAATAAGGACAGCAGCAGCTGGCAGTGATTTCAGTCCATACAAGAAGGCTTTATCATGTAATCTCAACGACCTTAAGAAATTATGTCATGTTTACAGGACGTTAGTTACCGAACATAACACACCATTTCAAATGTAAAACCCCAAACAAATCATCATAAAAGTGAGAACTCCCCATTTCTAGCACTGAGGAAAGATATTGTTCAAGAGTCCTCAAACATACAAGTATCATTTAGATGCCCGTAATGCCGTTAACTGCCCTATAAATGAGGTTGCTAAAATGGGCTCTGAAATATCCTCTTGTTGTCATGTAGCTGTTTCATAAAGTGAGACCAAAAAGGGAGTAACAGTATAAGAAGATGCTCTACAAGTGCTGGTCATATAATTAGAATATCATCAAAAAGTTTATTTATTTCAGTAATTCCATTCAAAAAGTGAAACTTGTATAATGTATACATTCATTCCACAAAGACTGATATATTTCAAGTGTTTATTCCTTTTAATTTTGATGATTATAACTGACAACTAATGAAAACCCCAAATTCAGTATCTCAGAAAATTAGAATATTGTGAAAAGGTTCAATATTGAAGATACCTGGTGCCACACTCTAATCAGCTAATTAACTCAAAACACCTGCAAAGGCCTTTAAATGGTCTCTCAGTCTAGT